>JACVVK020000004.1:6385000-6485000 GCA_018292915.2 Batillaria attramentaria
GTTTCTTTGCAAATAAAGACGTATGGCCATTTCAAGTTATTGCCTATTCCAACCGTATTCAAACAGAAAAACAGTTTCTTGTATAAGCCTTGAACATTTCGATTCGTTGAAACAATTTCTGGTGTGCACTACCAAGAATACGAGTAATGTAATAATATTAATAATAAGCTCATTACTATAGGCACTTTATCCCAAATATTTGGCTCAAAACGCCGCGAGCTCAACCCAACACGCACGCTCACGTGAATCACAATCATTCTCTCACACACTAAACATGAACACATTACAACCACGTGGTGCGAAGGGCCAGTTCAGCAATGTAAGTTTCGGAATTTTTAGAACTGCATTTATTTTTGAACTGTGTGGTGCGTCGTTACTGCACAAAGGAAAGGAAACCACAGGGCGTTTTTCACTTTTAATTTTATTTTTTTTTATTGCATGTCCATTATTCACTAAATTTTAAAACGCACGTGGACGATGTGTAAGCCAAGGTCCTAAAACTCAACAACATTTGTGTTTTCAGCAATATCTGGGCCCGTATTTAATAGTCGAGGTTAGGGCTTTTAGCCCTGGGTTAGAGTCTAACCTCGAACGAAACTAGCTCTAGGGTTAAATTTTCTTTTTCTTTTTCTTTTTTTGTTGTTGTTGTTGTTTGTTTGTTTTTAAATCAAGAAGCGGGCCCATTCCAGTAAGGTGCCTAAGCCGTTATAGAAGGATTTTTTTCCTTCCTTTCTTCGCTTCCGTTCTTATTTAATTTTGCTTTTGGGTTTCTTTTGTCCTAGTCTGGGTTAGGCCCGTAACCTCGACTTTTACGTACGGGCACTGGGACCCGGTTACAACACAGTTTCAAAAGAAAACAAAACAGACTAACTTCCCCCCATCAAAAAAAGGTTAACAGATTCCTCAACTGAGGAAAACAAGATTACTGTTCCCTTCGCTCCCGAGGTTCAGTCTGAAAACAGCAGCAGAGTCGGGGTATTAGTACAATTTTCCGAGTCAACGAGCTCTTTGTCTGCTGTTGAATGTCCCCGGGGTACAAATGCAAATACGGATCGGCTGACGGTCATCTGTACAAGGGCGAGAGAGAGAGAGAGTTCCACGGGATGTTAATTGTGAGCCACTTCACTGTCTTCAGCTGTAGCCAGACTCCGAAGAGATAGAGCGCAGAATGTACACGTGTAATGGAACCGATACATAAAACAAAGTTTTATGCCAGCTTACCTAAAATCACACAAACCAGAGGGTGGGTGGGTGGGTAATTGGGGGTTTAACGTCCTTTTCCACCACATACGGGTGATATCAAAGACGGGGCAACGATGGAAAAGCCAGCACAAATATTTGGCTCCAGCCGGGATGCGAACTCACGACCCGAGCATTAGAAGTCCAACGCTCTACCATTCGGCCACCCCGGTTCCCCACACAAACCAGAGAGACTACAGGAACTAAGACATAATATAAAACTTCTGACCTTCAATCTGCAAAATCGATCCCCCCCCCCCCAAAAAAAAAAAAAACAACAACAAACAAACAAACAAACCCCAACAACAAACAAACAAACAAACAAACAACATAAATTTTAAAAAAAATAATAATAATAATAGCAATAACAATAAAAATCGAACTCAATACTAAAAGCTTTATCTAAACAATTACGACAAAATTAGCACCCTTCCCCCTACCCCCCCCCACCCCCGCCCCGAACCCCCCCCCCTCCCTCCCCCGTCCTACCACAACTCCCCTTGCTGTTTCCTCCCTGTAAACGTGATCCAGCTTCGTAAACCACACTCAACTGTCAGGTGTAAAGGGACGTACATGTACATTTTCCCCTGGATACCACTGCTTTTGTACTGAGCTCAGAAAGGACACACCTGTAGATAACAGGTCTAAATGTAGGCACGGACCATTGATTCGAAGCCACGGCAAAGCGTACCGTATTGTAATGGTTTCCTTGGTGACTAGAAAGCGTCCATAATCAACTAGCCCTTAGAAGCAGGATTTTCTTCTTTTTTTCTGTTCCTCAGTTCGTGCGGGCAGAGAATCCCCAGCCAGAAACACATTACAGTACCGTGGGCAGTTATCTTACGGTGAACTGATTTGCTTAAAAGGAAACACACAGCGAGTTTCGGAACGAAACGATGGTGGAGGGAAGGGGCATGGGAATGGGAAATTTAATACTAGACATAATTTTGTTGCATTCAGCAGCAGAAATCTGTCTGTCTGTCTTTCTCTCTCTCTCTCTCTCTCTCTCTCTCTCTCTCTCTCTTCGGGTCATCGAAGACCATTTGCCAGATCGGCACCCCGCGGTGTAGTGGTTAGCATTTCGGACCACGGACCAGGAGACCCGGGTTCGAATCCCAGCCGCGGCAAACGGGATTTTTGCTACCTAGGTCGGCTCTTACCCAGAGCGGGTGTGTTATGGGCTCAATGAGAAGGCTGTTGACACAGCCGCGACTGTACGGGTGCGACTTTGAGGGTGCTTCCCTTGTCTGACACATCTCGTGATGTGGATGATTACACAACCGGCAGGTACTCAGGTTGAAACCAGCAAGTGCTTCTATCGCCTGGCTATTTACATTCTGCATAGAGTTCGTAGGACAAAATGCTTTAGGAGCGTCTGAGGCTGAGCACTTACTGTACGTACAAGATTAATGCAGGCCACTTTGTCCTACGTGTTTCGCGTACCATTTCTAGTCAAAACACGATGTCCAGAGGCCACACCCGATAGACAGACGGATGGAAATTAACTGTACACTTTTATCAGGCCCATTACGCTAATTGTGGTGGCGGTAGTGGGGGACGGAGGGAGAGGGACGGAGGGAGGGGGGATAGCAGTGAAAGCCTACTCACTTACTCTGATTACGATGCACATTGTGATTGTGTATGTATGTATGTATGTATGTATGTATGTATGTATGCGTGCGTGCGTGCGTGTGTGTGTGTGTGTGTGTGTGTGTGTGTGTGTGTGTGTGTATGTAGGATTACATGTACTTTATGTTTTGCCTGTATACCCGTCTCACTATATACATGTATGTTTGTAACTGTGTTTTGTGCATTGTATAAAAACGTCAAAATAGAGTAATTAAAAAAATAAATAAAGAAAATTAAAACATCGCAGACCATCGTGAAAAACTCGGGTTGGCGTAATAATGCAGTAATAGCTTGCTTGCAACGGAGCGATCCATTAGTTTCGAAGGCGCTTGTTGGTTGGTCTATTTATAGAAACAAAATCCAGCACTATCCATTGAAGGAAAAGCACGGTGGGCTCAAAGAAAGTCGTATTGATCTCAGATTTAAAAGTTAGAAGTCGGAATGTCCAAATGCAACATCGCCTCATACGCCAAACAGACTTACAGCGCCTTTGCATTTTCCCAAACGCGCGCATGTTTTTCTTAATGTGCATAGATAAAAATAAAAAAAATGCAGCTTGCAGCTTGTCTGGAGGTCGGAAACGCTTGTGTTCACAAAGGTGAAAAGTTCAGTGCGCGGCGCATGCGTACGAAAACGCCTCGGTATAAAACATAACGGTCAAGTGTCTTGAAAACTGCTCGTGACAAACGCGCGTGAATAGGTTCGTGGTGTGACAACATGCATTAGGTCTCACCAATGTTGCATTTTACTCAAAGCTAAGTGTTTTAAGGGAGGAAAAAAGTCAAAGCTTCCTACGCAAAAAGGTTGTCGACCATGCCTAAGCTGACGACCTCGCAGTTAACCTGCTTGAGATGCTTTTTCCTCGTGATAACGTGAAAACGCTGAATAGCAAATCCTAGAGCCAAACAATAATGGTAATTGCCGTTTCCACAAATACACGATCGATCTCGTTGGCTTTTTACATGTGATGGCCTGGCCACGTGAACGACATTTCAAGAGTAATTTCCTCGTTTTTGCGAGGTCTCATCACCTATTTGGGCGTCTAGCATACAACAACGCTGAAGACAAGTGTTTGGCAAATAAGTCAAATCTGTGCCCTTGAAAGTGTACTGTGTCTCCGATTTCAACACCTCAGGCCCGTGTACAGATCAGGGGAGAGCCAAAGCAGCCTGGCGTACCTTAGACCCAACTCTGTACCATCGGGTTTCATACGCTTACCCTCTACACTGACCCGAAATCGGCTAGCCGAGACCTGCGCCGAGACAAGTAATACCTAAGAAGGAAAAAAAACCAAACAAACAAACAAACATACTCGGTGACAAGGAAAGTAATTATTGCCTGCTTGCCGCAGCAAGCACGCATTTTTCGTGGCAGAGCACAAAGTTGCCACGAAAAATGCATATGCTGCGGTTCTGTGTATGCACGGGGGACAACTCATGCAGGCAATAATCTCTGAAACAGGCTGAAAATGTACTGTGCTGGTGAATGCGACAGAACTCACCGCTTCTGTGCACACTGCGAAATACCACGTTGACTACAAAGTTGTTCAGAACTGTCCACTTTCCTTGTCACCGAGTATGTTTGTTTTTTTTTTCTTTCTTAGGTATCACTTGTCTCGGCGCAGGTCTCGGCTAGCCAATGAATTTCGAGTCAGTGCACCTGAGGGAAAGCATAGTGAAACCCGTTGGTACAGAGTTGCCTTAGACCTTGCTGCTGCAATCAGCTTGGTCTGGCTCGCCTGTGGTTCACACTATCTCATTCAACAGGTCTAATCGCTGTTCCAAAATTGTACGTGTACTTGGCTACGACTAATGTTATAAGCACAGGCTTCAGAATCACAGTGTTCCCTACATTTTTTTTTCCTGCCGGAGTGCTATCCCAAAAGGCATGGAGACAATGTTGCCATGTACGTGCCAACCCCACTCGATGCTTTAATGAACTGGTGACTCACTGCATTACGAAACGGAAGACCGTGCCTCATCGATTTGTCTTTTTTTCCCCCCTGCCTGTTCAATCTGTCTTGCGAGCACCTTCGATCGGACCCAAATTGAACTACAATGCCTGGGCAACATATGAATGTCAAATGTACAACAACTACAACAGGAAAGTAAATTTCTGTCAAAGCTGTAGCATTTTTTTTTCCAACGATAGCAAGATGCGACAAAACCACATGTTGCTGTTTTCGCTTAAATCAGCATTTTACGAAGCATGGCATCAGCTTGTAGCAGCAGTATTACGAAATCAATCTACAAGCGGTTGACCTTGTCATTTCACAGAACACTGGGATCCTTGTCCTTTGAATGTTCATACTCGATTACCGCCGGCTGAGGCAAAATGTTTGTACTAGTTTTTCCTCGTTGCCCCGTTCTTGATGTTACCCACATGTAGCGGGAAAAGACGTTAAACCCTCAAACACAAACTTGAATGCTCATAAGTATGTTCCAGTCGGCGGGTTTCTGTTCCGCAACTTTAATCTTTCAATTGTGATAATTATATTCTCTGTTGTAAATAGCGTGCTTAAAAATTCGGTTTCGTACTTTTTTGCCCAAGTGCCTATAGGACATTTTTTTTAAATGCAAAGAGGAGCGATCTTGGCATTATCTTGCAAATAATACTACGGTTGGCCATTTTGTCCTATTATATGTTTCTCGAACCACGTCTGGCGAACGTCCCGTGTTCGAGAGGCCACACCCGACCGACATCCGAGTCCTATCAGGCACATGCATCGGCTCATTACGCTAATTGTGGGATAAATCAAGCTGTTGTTCTTGGTTGACCTTGTTATTCAATAGAACGCTCGGGTTGCCTTCCTTCGGCTGTACACATGTTCGGCTACGTACCATAGTTGAAAAATTGGAGGAAAACGCTCTATATTCCTATTACACATAAGGTTGCAGATGACACCCTACAAATGCTTTAACATTCACCAAAAAATATCACAAAAATCAGGCAGCCATAGATTAATGTGTAGAGTAAATTTCAACAAATTCCAATATTCCGTGTTTTTTTTTGTTTTTGTTTTTTTGTTTTGTTTTTTTGTTGTTGTTGCAATGTTGGCAGCAACCACATACCCACTCATTCCACGGTCGTCTGCTGGCTCCTGTGCAAGCCGTGCATGAATACAAATAGTCCACAAGCCAGGCTCATTTTTCCCTAATGATACTATTACCTGGCATGGAACTTGTTTACAAAGCCAACAAAAAGCACCAGATTGCCATTTTTTACTCTGCACACAAATTTTAAAGGGGGCAAAGATTTTCTACTATATTTAGCGTTGTTGCTACTACATGACCCGGAAGCTATTGCTGGTCTGTTACCTGTTTTCTAGCTGGAGAGTTTCTGGTTGAATGTCGTCATTAAAATAGACGACTCCACTCGGCAAGCCCCGAGGCCAAAGCCCCGCCCCTTCACTCTGCCGTGTATTGGCAAAAACACAGTGCGTCTATGACGTCATTGAATGGGGAAAAGGGGTAATTTCTAGATGAAAGAGATTGACGTAATGGTCTTTTTCCTCAAATGACGTCAATGGACTCACTGCTTTCAGTCATACCGAGCGCATGTGTTTCCCTCGTTGTAGCGTCTGGCAAAACGTGTTGTGCTCATTGTGCCGCGGGACGCGATTGGCTGGATTCTGGGGGCTCGACCCTTTTGATTGACAGGAGTGGAGTCGTCCATTGTCGTGTCTTCTCCGTCATTTTGTAAATAACACGAGAGGTATTTATTTATTTATTAGGGTGTGAGCTGTAGAAAGTGTAAAACAGTGGTTCATCATCAAAAACCTTTTGTGTATTAAACAAAAAAAACAAAAAAAAAAAAAGGTTTCGTGCTAATTTCTACGCGCTCTCCGCGTTCGTAAATGCACATAACGCACTGCAACTTCACACTGTGTTGAGACTCTATAGCTACGCTGTACTATGGGCGTCTTCCTTTGTCAAAGCCAGTTTCTGTCAAACAAATGGCATTTTCATCTTCAGTTTTCACGCGTATGATAAATCCATATGAATTTCACATAGGGGGTATATATATATATATATCATAAACGCCTGTGCCAAGTATAGGCCTATAGTAAGCCACGTGATAACAAAATCAAAACTCCTCACGGATACAGGCAATTAGTTCCTTCGGAGGTTTTTGTCCCCGACACTAGGCCCCTAGCTAATGAGATAATTGGATGACGGCCGTCCCATGTGATAAACCCAGTTCCTTCACATCGATTATGCATGAGGCACGGCAAACAAGGAAGTGTTGAGGATGGTTACGATGCCCTACTCTTGGGTTCTCAGGTAGCAGCAGTGTCCTCCAGGGAATACGGATGCCCAGTGAATGTCAGCGGATCAGCTAGCTACGTCAAATGAGACGTACTTATGATATCGATAACGGGGTAGGGGGGCTGGAGGTGGGGAGTGGGGCTGGGTGGGTGATGGGGGTGTGGGGGGGGAGGGGGGCGGGGCGGTGGAGGTGGGGGGGGGGGGATGGGTGTCAAACGAATGTCAGCGGATCAGCTGGGTCAAATGAGACGTACTCATGAAATCGATAACGGGGGTAGGGGGGTTGGAGGTGGGGAGTGTGTGTGTATGGGTGGGGGGGGGGGGGGTACGGGTGTCCAGTGAATGTCAGTGGATCAGCTAGGTCAAATGAGACGTACTCATGAAATCGATAACGGGGGTAGGGGTGCCGGAGGTAGGGAGTGTGTGTGTGTGTGTGTGTGTGTGTGTGTGTGTGTGTGTGTGTGTGTGTGTGTGTGTGTGTGTGTGTGTCAGTGTGTGTGTGTGTGTTGGGGGGGGGGGGGGGGTACGGGTGTCAAATGAATGTCAGCGGATCAGTTAGGCCAAATGAGACGTACTTATGAAATCGATAACGGGGTAGGGGGGTAGGAGGTGGGGAGTGGGGGGGGGGGGGGAGGGGCGAGGGGGATACGGGTGTCAAATGAATGTCAGTGGATCAGCTAGGTCAAATGAGACGTACTCATGAAATCGATAACGGGGTAGGGGGGGTTGGAGGTGGGGAGTGGGGGGTGGATGGGGGGGGGGGAGGGAACGGGTGTCCAGTGAATGTCAGCGGATCAGCTAGGCCAAATGAGACGTACTCATGACATCGATAACGGGGTGGGGAGGGGGGGGGGGGTTGGAGGTGGGGAGTGTGGGGGGGGGGGGGGGAGGATTGGGAGGGAGTAAGTAAGGGGGGAGGGGTAATGTAAAATGCACATTTTTCCGTTGCTGTTTGTAAAAGTTTCGACAACGATTGCTTTCACCTGAAGACGTTATTCTAAAACATGAGTATATACACATCATCATTGCAATGACGTATTAGTAGTGGAAGTCAGTTTCTGGTTAATTCACGGCCACTTTCATTCTTTCTAACCAACAGCCCCAAGTCCAAAGCGTTCCTCCGGTGCATTGGCGGCGTTATATAAACTGTTTATCAAAGACACTGACATACTCACGATGCTGATTTTGTTAGTCTTCACTTCTCAGTTTATGAAATGAGCAGTCAAAAGCCTAAAACTGCGAGTTTAGTGTGCAACACCGTTGAGAAAACGAAACCGGATGAATCGACCAGGTCCTCAGTACACTGCATAAAAAGTTTTCATACCTGTGGGTCGTTCCATTTATAGACCGTGACACTTGCCTACAGAAATCCTGGACAAAATGGAACGTGAGTCCCAAAGAAATCCTCGCAAAGGACACAATTTCAGGCTGATCAATGTACTGGTGAGTTGGCCGAGTTATCCGCACAGGCACTCTATGAAAACGACCTGCGTGGTAGATCATCATTGAATTTCTCAAGGGGATGATATGAACGTAGAAATACGTATGACAAGCACCCTTCTGGACTTAAAAATCGTATTTATCGAGTGGTTTTCATGGCTTGCCGCATGTTATTGCGAAATCCTGGTAGACATTAGCTGTGTCTCTTCCGCTGCATACGCACTTAGAAGGGGAGCCGGGGTGGTCGAATGGTAGGGCGTTGGACTTCTGATGCTCGGGTCGTGAGTTCGATCCCGGCTGGGGCCAAATATTTGTGCTGGCTTTTTCATCGTTGCCCCGTCTTTGATATCACCCTATGTGGTGGAAAAGGACGTTAAACTCCTAAACACCCCCCCCCCCCCACGCACTTAGAACTTTCCAAAGAAAGGTGCACTTAAGAACTAGCATTTCACATCGAGCAGTCAACTAGCAAGAACTCGAGACGGGAAAAGTGAATACAAGAAACAATAAACTTTATCTGCGACATCACCTGAAGATGCAGAGACAACAACCTGACTGCATTTCTGGGTAATACCGTAGTTTACCCTTTGCTGCTTTGGAATACAATAGGATACAATACAGGTACAGACAGATTCTGTCCTTGCAGCCTTGTGCACTTAGTTCACCGATTTCAGAATATTTGATCTACTTTTTCTATCCCTACATCCTGACGAATTATTCTTTCGGTATAAAGGACGATGAGACTGAACTATGCTACCGACAGAAGTCACCTAGCAAAAAAAACAAACAAACAAACAAAAAACCCAACAACAAGCTTTCCTGAGGATCATTCCATAGAAAACTTCAAGATATCGACACAAGGGGAAACAATCCAATTTCACAGCAGGCACAAACCCATTCCCTGGAACTAATCAAACTTTCGGATTACATTTGTACTTTCTTGGGGAGGAGTGGGCGAGAAGGGTGTGCGCTCTCTCTCACTCTCCTTCCATTCAGCCTCTTTCAAACGAACAAGGAGAGCCTGTGTGTGTGTGTGTGTGTGTGTGTGTGTGTGTGTGTGTGTGTGTGTGTGTGTGTGTGTGTGTGTGTGTGTGTGTGTGTGTGTGTGTGTGTGTGTGTGTGTGTGTGTGTGTGTTTTCTATGAGCAGAGCTTAATACTGATTTAGGCAGAGAACTTCCACGCAAAATGGCAAGTAACCGTGAGTAGGCTCTCTCTCTCTCTCTCTCTCTCTCTCTCTCTCTCTCTCTCTCAGTGTGTGTGTGTGTGTGTGTGTGTGTGTGTGTGTGTGTGTGTGTGCGTGCGCGCGTGCGTGCGTGCGTGCGTGCGTGCGTGCGTGCGTGCGTGCGTGCGTGCGTGTGTGCGTGTGTGTGTGTGTGTGTGTGTGTGTGTGTGTGTGTGTGTGCGTGCGGTGACACATGATATGGAGTAAGCTTCATATCAGGAGTAACTTGTAGGGCGGCGTACGCCATTTATACTCTAACCTTTTCCTGTTACGGTTTCTTGAAACTTGAGAACTTACGCAAGCGTGAAAGTGATCAATTTGAAAGCCGATGTCTTTTACTGAAGCATCTTCAAGATCAGCGAACCAGCGGGAATAAAAGCATTGATTGCACGCAGTTAAAACCGGATATAACGCACTCAGAATGGGTTTACATGTGCAGTGAGGTGGATAAAAGAAGCAGACGTAAAATGCAAAAACAGAGCCGGAGCAGCTTTGAAACAGGAAAGCGTGTGTGTGTGTGTGTGTGTGTGTGTGTGTGTGTGTGTGTGTGTGTGTGTGTGTGTGTGTGTGTGTGTGTGTGCGTGTGTGTGTGTGTGTGTGTGCTTGTGTGTGTGCGTGCGTGTGCGTGTGTGTGTGGGTGAATGGGGATGTAACGTCTTCGTCCACCAAGTATAGGTGCCATCAAAGACGGGGCAACGAGAAAAAGGCCAGCACAAGTATTTGGCCCCAGCCGGGACTCGAACTCATGACCCGAGCATTGAGAGTCCAACGCTCTACCATTCGGCTATCCCGGCTCCCCGAAATAGAAAAGCAGCGCCCTGATGTTTTGACAGACACGGAAAGAAACTATCAGTATTAGTGACTGGGTTTCACACCACAGTTAAAGCAAAACAGACACGAAAGTATTGTTCATGAAAAATGAGTGGGTGGGTAGGTAGGTGGGAGTTTAATGTCCTTTTCCATCACGTATGGGTGATATCAAAAACGGTGCAACGAGAAAAAAGCCTAGCACAGCATACTTGGCCCTAGCCAGGATTCAAACTCACGACCCGAGCGTTGAAAGTCTAACCCTCTACCTAGTCTGGGCTACCCATGCGTCTTCGTGAACTCCACCTCCTGGAAGAGGGTCACCATGACTACCCTCTGCTTCGGCTTCCCCGACTCCCCTATGAGAAATGAAAAGTCAAGGACGGGACTAATAGTAATATATGCTTTATACCGGAGACTGTGAGGATGATAATATTGAACAATTTGCACAGTCTCAACTTTGCAAAGAATGGTTTACACTGCATCTGAACTGCGTCTGGTTTTGTTTGTTGCTGCCTTTTTTCCCCCCATGAAAAAAAGAAAGAAAAAAGAAAACGAGCTATCCATTGCTGTGTGACATTCAGAACAAAGACTGAAATGACAGCGTCAGTAATGCACGCACCACCAGATAATCAAAGGCACGGCCTGCTGCTTCCAAATGCCACGAAGACTTCAGACTTATCCGTTCCATTAGAACCAGCCTGGAGGGACGTATCTGACACAGACGAAAAAAAGCACTGCAGCATTGTATACCCTTTTTATTTTGAGCGGACACCAGCTGTGAGTTACGCAAGATCCGTGACCCGTCGATCTGAGACGCAGACAGTCGATGGAAGCGTCTGGTCCTTTTCTTCTGTAGTGCTTTGTTCTGTAGTTCGTAAAATGTTATTACGGTAGACTGCATGTGTGCGTTTGCGTGCATGTATGTATGTATGTATGTATGTATGTATGTATGTATGTATGTATGTATGTATGTATGTATGTATGTATGTATGTACATGTATGTATGTATGTGTACGCTTGCGTGCGTCTATGTTCGTAATTTGTTACTATGGTATGTGTACTTTTGCGTACATGTATGTATGTATGTATGTATGTATGTATGTATGTATGTATGTATGTATGTGTACGTTTGCATATGTATGTATGTATGTATGTATGTATGTATGTATGTATGAATGTATGAATGTATGAATGTATGTATGTATGTATGTGTACGTTTACATATGTATGTATGTACGTATGTATGTACGTATGTACGTATGTATGTATGTATGTATGTATGCATGTATGTATGTATGTATGTATATATCGTATGTATATATCGTATGTATATATCGTATGTATGTATGCATGTATGAATTTAGGTATGTATGTGTACATGTGTGTATTAATGTATCATGGCGAGTACTACTATTTCATACGCCGTGTGCCATCATCATCATGATCGCGAGGTTTGTGAGAATGTATTGTGTGACTGTGTGTATGGAACGGTTTTGCTACTGTAAGGCCCCCAGAGCTTCAGCAGGAGGTTCAGCGCCAGACAAATCCTCATTAGTAATAATAATAATAATAATGAGTATTGTATAGATAGACGCTTTACCCAATTTCATGAATCGGCTCAAAGTGCCGCAAACTGAGCCCAACACGCACGCTCACGTGAATCACACACATTTTCTCGCACACTGGACATAAACACATTACAATCACGTGGTGCGAAGGGTCAGCTCAGCTATTTAAATTTCGGAATTTAAAATTGCATTTACTTTTGAAATTTGCTGGGCTGAACATTTCCAAAGCAGAGGGGGAGGAAGCCGGAGCACAGAACCCCCGACGATCGGCCCGAACGAACGGTGCCACATATGAGAAGGAAAAATTCTTTGCCCCGAGTGAGACTCGAACCCTTGACCTCTCGCATTGGTGACAAGTCTCTTAACCACTAGACTAGTAGTAGTAGTAGTAGTAGTAGTAGTAGTAGTAGTAGTAGTAGTAGTAGTAGTAGTAGTAGTTTCAAATAGAGAAAGAAATAAACTGTGACACAACCATGGGGCTTAAACAAAATGGTTGGCAGTTTTGCCGGTGCCCTACCGTAGTAGTAGTAGTAGTAGTAGTAGTATCAAAGAAAAACTGTGACACAACCATGGGGCTTAAACAAAATGGACGGCGGGCGTTTTTCCGGTTCCCTGCCGCTTCCAAATCACAGCACCATCATTTTGTGTTTTTCCGCGCCATAGCATTGCGTTTTTCCAACGGGCGCCTTCCAAATTATAAAAATAAAAAAAAATTCACTGCACAGGAAAAACATACCATGGTCATGAGACTAGTAGCCTATAGACTCATTGTAGGGGATTCTGAAATCGACGTGTCGTGCAACTCTCGACAAATACCACACAAACTCAAGAACAACTACACAAATAAATTTAAAGTAAGTCGATGTCCTGCGAGTTCCTGCGAAGAAATGGACCATTTCTTTTAGAATAATTACACAAACTCGGCAGTCTACAGCTACTGAAATGGAAAGTCGATGACCACGCGAAGTTTACGCACAACAGAGGGAACAAGCGAAATTAAAGTCTTTCTTCTTGTATATTTCAGCCAGCGGTAGATACGGCTGTTGTGCTTAGAGTATTCAGAGATTTCAGGACTATTTTATTGAATAGGGCTACGGAAGGAAAAGCCATTTGAAGGTTACCAGCCTTTCCTACGTCATCCATCGAAATAGCTTTCAGCTCGCGTGAAAGGAGAATCGGTAGTGCCACTGCATGGTAATCCTAGCCGGCAATGGTGTAAGCACACGTAAATTGTGCATTAGCCATTACCTCACTTACAGATGAGACCCGGGCTGACTGGGAACGTGTGAACAATCTTGACAGATCATGATTGACTAATCATGTCTTCAGATACGGACTTTGACGGATAGTGGCAGGTGAAAAGCTGCTTTGGAACTGTTCAGCCCACAAAAACTGAACAAAAATGCAATTTTAAATTCCGAAACTTAAATAGCTGAGCTGAACTTTTGCGCCGGCTTTTGTGATTGTAATGTGTTGATGTCCGGTGTGTGAGAGCATGCGCGTAATTCACGTATGCGTGCGTGTTGGGTTCAGTTCGCGGCTGTTAGGCCAACCGACTGGGTAATAGGCCCACATGCATATAATCCGCCTTATTATTATTATTGTTTTTAACTGTAATTATTATTATTATTATTATTATTAAAAGGAGGCAACAGCTTGGCTGAAGGAGAAGAACAATAACTACTGCTGTCGTAGCTGTTTATATCTCAGCTTCTCTGTGGAATTGTCTGGTCAGTAAGACACCTTCCTATGCAAACTACCTGAGACCGACATCCTCGTCATGTCGGTCGCAAACAAGAACAGCTACGAGTGGAAGGAAAATGACAGCTCCCATTGTCACCGCTCGTTTGGCTGTTACGGTGTTAATGAACGCGGCTGTGCCGCAGTCTTCTATGCCGCCATCACTCAGTCCCACCCTCCAAGAACCCCACCTCCTCCACCCCTCGGGTAAGCAAAGCTTTTTAGATTTCGGAATTAAGAATTGCATTTATTTTCAAATTTTGTGGGCTGAACATTTCCAAAGCAGAGGGGCAGGGGGGGGGGGGGATGCCAGAGTACCCAGAGAGAACCCCGGAAGATCGGCCTGAATGAATAATACCTTGTCGACAAAACCATACATGTCAGCTTTACCAACCTGGGATGCTACAGTGCCGCGCCAGCAGCTGCTGGTGTCGCTGTAAACCCGAGCGGACCTGGAACCGCGGCAAACGCTGGACGTTGGAGGTGTAGCGCACTCCCTGTGAGCTGTCCATCCTCACCAGACTGTCCAGCGACAGCACCGTCTCCAGCTGACCTTTCTCCGGACCTCGGTGACCCTCACGATGACCTCGTCTGCCGTCCTTCCAGTCCACGATCTCCAGTGGACCCTCTCTCGGAACTGTGATTCCTGGGCGAGTTTCGTGCCTAGTCTGTATTTTGGGTTCGGAGCTGGTAGCACTTTGAATCAATGACTCGTGTCCGAACGTCATTGTTCTTGGGTTGTCAGACTGTTCCAGATATTCTGGCTCCTCGCTTACGCTGTCGAAGCTTATGGAGCCACCCCGGTTCGGAAAGTCGAAACTCCGAAAGTCTCTCTCTGAGTCATGTGCAGGGCTTCCCGATTCGAAAAGCAGGGCGGTTGTTGACTGCGTTGACATTGTTTTGCTCAGATAACCCTTGGATCCCCTGGCCTTAGGACGCGGAGCTGAATCATCCAAGTCAGGATCAGAGCCTTTGGAATCGGGTTTCGAACGAGACCTCCTGGCGAAAGCGAACCTGAAGGATTTTGCGACTCCGGCTTCGTGAGAAGCAGAAGCTGGTTGCGTGTCTGGTGTTCTGTTGCTGAGGGTGCCTGGCAAGAAGGCGGCTCTGGTTGCCACGGCGCGGGTCTCGCCCGGAAAAATGGGATTGAAATCCACGTCTTCACTTCTGTGTCTTGAAGGTTGTCCATCAACAGAAAAACGTGCACCGTGCTCTAAACTCCTCGTGTTGCTCAACTTCAAGAAATTCTTTATCACTGTAGCGCGGTACAGGCAGTCGGCCGCTCTCGGAGCATAGTCTGTTCTGTGGCCGTTCCAGCCATCGAAAGAATTATACACACGTGTTTCGGGGTAGGACCACTGTCTCTTAACGTCCCTGAGGTCGTTGTCGGCACTTTGGTTACGAAGATACGCCACTCGAAGATTTGGGTCTTCGTCTATTACACATATCGGACTAGGTGATCGCCTGTTATACTCGTGGTTGTCACTGTCCAAACGCAATGGTGCAAATCTTTTGTCATCAGTGTGTAGCGAAACTGGTTCAAGTTCATCCACGCTTCTGTCAGCAGCAAAGGATACCCGTACGACTTCCTTGTTCTCTGAACAAGGCGACAGTTCTGACTGATCTTTGGTACGTGAGGTTCCACCAAAAGTAGTACCCTCTATGTGTTCGCTTGGAACAGAGTCATGCGAATAGTCGGCTCCGAAAGTTTTATTTTCATACGGCATCTGATGTCGGGACGGGACGGAGAGATGGATATCACTGCTAGTCACAGGGTCGGGACTGTGTACACTCGGAACGCTTCTGTCATCAAAGCTTTTGCGCATGTCCATTGATAGTACGGGGGCTCTTGGTTGATCGTACGTCTGAGCTTGAACAAAATCCACTTGTCCGTTCGCGGCCTTCCCTGAAGGATAGGCTTCAACGGTCGTGTTGAAATCGGGTGGGAACTGTCTGGAAGATGCCACATGATCCGACCGGGACAGAACATCCACTGGGAGAATCCCGTTGTAGTCTCCGTATGATCCGCAATCTGTCATAGACCTCTGGAATTTGGTAGAATGGGCGTCCAGACCTGGCTGGGCGGAGGGATCCAGCAGCACTCCTCTGTCCAAGCTGTGCCCCATGTCATAAGGAAACAGAGGACCTCCATGCACGCCGAGGCTGCTCTCAAACATGCCCATGCTAAGCGACTTCTTGCGTACGCTCTTCGGCCCACCGACGCGCGTGAACCTGTGTACAGGATCCGACACAAACCTCGTCAACTCTTTCTTTCGCCCGTGAGTCATGTTCGCCACGAGGTCTTTGAGGTATTTTTCGCTCAGACGGTCTTCCTTGGAGTGCTGTTTTTCGAACTTGCGTTTGATTTTGACGGACCGGCCGAGCTCCGTGAGCGCGATGCTGTTCGTGTTGCACAGTATGCTGACAGACCGGCCCCGATTCCAGTTGCCGCTGTTCAGCAGGATGAAGAGATAGTCCATCAGAAGCTCGCGTTTGCGTCGGACACGTTTGTGGTGGCTGTAGAAGGACAGGGAGAGGAAGACCACCATGCAGCAACCCACGATGAGGGCTGGGATCCATGGAAACTCTACCAGTAGCCACGTCGTTTCATGATGTTCACCATCATCACCTTCTTGGACCAATCTGTCAAGGCTGCCGTTGCCTGTGGGTGAGTCCGTTGCCCACACGGAGCTGTTGGGGGCATCTGTGATGTTGGAAGTCATGAGGACACAGAGAAGGGGCTGAAAGGCCTCCAAGGGGCGGCGTACATCAGCACGTTCGGACTAGGGACCTGGTGAGAAAAAATGAGTATTTGCGTAAGTTAAAAGATTCAGAATTGTGCTCCTTTTGCCATTGTTGTGTGGAAACCCTCAGTCACCTGTTCTGGGGCTGTTCCACTACGCAGAGATTTTGGGATGAATGGACTGCTTGGATTAAATCATCATGGGATCATGGGAATGTACGTCTTTCAGAGCAGCTTGTATTGATGGGTGTCAAAGAGGGTGTCAAAACTGATCGTGTATTCTGTATTCTCCTACTTTTGGCTAAATTCCATATCTATAAATGTAAACGTAGTGAACGACCCCCGTGTATGAATGCATATGTCCAATCGGCAAAGCAAAGATATATAGATGACAAATACTTAACTTTAATACATCATGACTCCTTAGATGACTGGATGCCGTACGAAGCCTTATTTAACATTTAGACCTATTTCTTACGAATGTTTAGGACAGCAGTTACAGTTCGAGCCTTCAACTTAGGTATACACGTATGTATTAATGTTTAGTACGTAGATATGTTTGTGTATCTGTCTGTATGTTTGTAAGTTGGTATGTATACATGTATGTGTGTATTAAAAAAAAAAATGAGAAAGTGAGAAATAATCCAGTCGTTCAAATCGTCTGGTAACACTCTTGGAAATAAACAATAAGCTCATTAATATAGGCGCTTTATCCCAAATATTTGGCTCGAAACGCCGCGAGCTAAACCCAACGCGCACGCTCACGTGAATCACACGCATTCTCTCACACACTGGACATGAACACATTACAATCACGTGGTGCGAAGGGCCAGCTCAGCAATTTAAGTTTCGGAATTTTAGAATTGCATTTATTTATGAATTTTGTGGGCTGAACATTTCCAAAGCAGAGGGGGAGGAAGCCGGAGTACCCGGAGAGAACCCCCGACGGTCGGCCCGAATGAACGGGACTCGAACTTGACCTCTCGCATTGGTGACTAAGTCTTAACCACTAGTGTGTGTGTTGGCTGCCAAGGATTGTGTCTTGCGACAGCAGAGCAGGGGGGGGGGGGGGAGGCACCACTGGTGGGCCCCCTCTCCTCTTATCAAAAGCAAGGGGGGCCCAAAGATATTCGGGCCCACCTTCCAAAAATCGAAGTGGTTCCTACGCCCCTGCAGTATAGGCCTACGTACATACGACACACGGCCACGCGTCAGACTGACGATCGACCACTCCCGGCGAACGTCAGTAGCACCAGATATCCAGTCCCCTGTCTCTGGTGGCCCCGAGCCAAAAGTCTTCCAGTGCCATGAGTTAAACACGTCACGGATGGACGCCAGAACCCACTCAAAAGTTAAAAACGTCAGCAATGCTCGGAGCCCACTACAAATCAAATCAGCCAACCAGCATATTAAAAGGACCGGTCTGAATAGCTGCAATGGTTTGGTTTCCATAGTTACATGATGTAGACACATGATGTGCTTTTCGCCCAGCGTGATAATTCTTTTTTTGTGAGGGGAGTGGGGGCCGAGGGCGGGGGCTTTGTATCAGCGCACGTAGGTACCTGACACATCGAAACTGAGACCAGGGTGTAGGAAGATTTTACTATGGTGAAAAGATTTTTTTTTCTCGTAACAGTGAAGGGGTTGAAAGGGGCGGTCGGGGGTTTAGTGGTTAAGAGACTTGTCACCAATGCGAGAGGTCACTGGTTCGAGTCCCACTCGGGGCAAACAATTTTTCCTTCTCGTATGTGGCACCGGTCATTCGTGTCGATCGCCGGGGGTTCTCCCCGGGAACTCCGGCTTCCTCCCCCTCTGCCCCGGAAATGTTCAGCCCACCAAAGTTGAAAATAAATGCAACTCTAAATTCCGAAACTTAAATAGCTGATCTGACCCTTCGCACCAAGTGATCGTAATGTGTCTATGCCCAGTGCGTGAGAGAATGTGTGTGATTTACGTGAGCGTGCGTATTATTTATTATTATTATTATTAAAAAGCAGCTGCTTGTACCGGTAACTGGTCACAGAAACTAACATGTTTAAAAGCACACGTGCGCGCGCGCGCGCGCACACACACACACACACACACACACACACACACACACACACACACACACACACACACATGTGCAGAGATCTCGCACCATAACACAAATTTTGCTGACTTAGCCCTCAACATAATCCTCGAAGATTTGAAATTTACAAATCCGATTTGTGGTATTTGAACTGAGCAGATCACACTCAGCTGCGCTATACCTTACAAATACGTGAAATTACAGAGACGATACTGAAGAACTTGTTGACTAATCCTTTAGTCAAACAAGAGATTCGGTCACAGACCGTCCTGCAGTTTACAGATGTGGTACTCCAATGAATGACAGCGCTCAGCAATGCTATACTTCAGACGTTTAGAAATTAGACAGGCGGGTCTGAAGAAATTGTTGAGTAATCCTTTAGCCAAACAAGACTTTCTGTCTTGATCTACCTTGTACCTTGTACTTCCCCTGAAACGTCAATTCTTCGAGAACAGCCAGCACAAGTGAATTGAAGGTGATTACCCAGATAAGGAACTTCCTGGCCTGAATCGATTCCGGCCAAACTGATGCAAAAATGCTGCGCCGTGCTTTTGTCAGAACTGAGGCCACCTGAGATTCTGAGGTCATATGGGGTTCTCCCTTTGTCTGGCTGAGCAGTTCTTTACCACAGTGTTTATAGGCAGGAAATAATTACCCGGTTGACAAATGCACGTTTGCTCCAGTCAGAGTAGGTCAGCTGCGTCCCCAACGACGGATGAGGGAAATAACGGCCCAGCTTGTGAGGACGATTTGAAACGCTGAACTGATCACTTTCGTAATTTTTGTTGTTGTTGTAGTTGGTATTGTTTTAGGAAACTTTTGGGAAACTCGGGCTGATTCCCGCGCTGCTGTGCAAGGTGCTGCGCAACCCAACCTACCTATCCTTTTTTAATATTTTTGCTGGGGGGGGGGGGGGGGGGACGCCGGAGGACCCGGAGAGAAACCCCCAATGAGCAGCCCGGTAGCCAGAAAACTTCGGCATCACATATGACAGCTCAACCTGGGCTCGAACCCACGCTTAACCGTGACAGCGGTGACGGTCGTTCAGTAGCGCACCTGGTAAGTCCGACGCGCTACCTTTTTTTTTTTTTTTAAAATACTTTATTGTCCCTTTCGGGAAATTCGGGCTGCTCTCCTCAGGGGAAGCGCGTCGCCGCGGTGCAGCGCCACCCAATACCTATCCTTCCTTTTTTATTTTATTTTATTTTATTTTATTTTTTAACAGAGAGAAACCCCTGATGAGCAGTCTGGGAAAGCCAGGAAAAACCGATATCACATATATCACAAGCTCGACCTGGGCTCGAACCCACGCTTCGTCCCCGTGACATTGGTGACGGCCGTTCAGTAGCGCAGCGGCTAAATCCGACGTGCTACCTATTAGACCACCGCTCACCCCGTTTAAGGTACTACGTCACAGGCGCTCTCGGCATGATTTCCAGGGGGGTGTCGGGATAGCCGAATGGTAGAGTGTGGAACTTTCAATCCTCTGGCCGTGAGTTCGATTCCCTGCTGGGGCCAAATGTTTGTGCTGGCATTAAGTTTCTCGTTGCCCCGTCTTTGATACCACCCTTACGTGGTGGAAAAGGACGTTAAACTTCCAAACACCCACCCACAAATGACGCGCAGGTTTCAAAATCGCGGCTAAAGAGTCACGTGACGGAAGTCGCTGTGTCAAAAAAAAAAAAAGTACAAAAGTAACAACGTCCAAAAATACCATAAATAAATAATAGGAAAATCGATAGTTTTCCTTTCACAGAGGGTGAAGAATAGCGAGCTGCACTCTTCACAGCACAGTATAGGGCCTTTCTTCTGCAGCTCCCGCCATTTTTTTTTTTTTTTTTTTGTTGCAAACCAATTATGGTCAGTACCATGTCTCAGCCTACATCAGTCAGTGTACATAAGATTTCGAATTCTACGTACCTACGGGGGCTAAGCAAAATGGACGGGTATCATTCCGGTACCCAAATCATACGTTTGCCCATGGCGTTTTCCCACGCCACATCACCGCGGTTTTTTTTTTTTTTTTTTTTTTTTTGGTTAGTTTTACCCAGCGGCCGGCTTCAGAAGTAAAAAAAAAAAAAAAAAAAATCATACCGGAAGCATGCTTTGGGATTTTCGGTGAGAGAGAGTGGGTCCGTTTATCAACTAGACAACGACTTGTACTGATGCGTGACCACAATCTAAAGGTATGACAATGCTCATAATTATTTCAAAATAACAGCTTTAGCTGAGAGTACCCGTCGTCGAGCCAGATACTTGTGCTGGCTTTTTCATCGTTGCCCCGTCTTTGATATCGCCCGTATGTGGCGGAAAAGGACGTTAAACCCCCAAACACCCAGACACCCCACCCGTCGTGGAAACTTTCCAAGCGGCACGGTACCGGAAAAACGCCCGTCCACATTTTTGTTAAACCCCCGTGGTACGACGTCGATCGCGACATATGGCAAACAGCGCACCGTATCGTCAAAATCACACGAAACAGTGACCATTTCAGTGTCAGCAACATTTTCACCGAACGAACTACTTTTAAAAGCACTGACAAGTTTGACCGAAATATCAGGTTTTGACTGTTAGTGCCGTCACACCAAAAACAGTCAGTTTCACACTGGGAAAATGTCAGCACGGCCTACACAAGTGTCGCGTTGGTGCGGTGTGTTAGTGTGAGCTATCAGCAGAATCGCAGTAGTACATCGAGGTGCGATTCGATACGGTATTGGTGTGAAGTCAAAACTCAAATGTTATGCTATTTTTAACGGCACTGTGATTGAAAAATTCGTCGCTCTATGAATGCTAATCAAGACTGAGAAGGCTTTTTTTAAGGGAAACCTTCAGGGAAGAATGGGAAAGGGGGGAGGTGTGTGTGTGTGTGTTTGGAGGTTTAACGTCCTTTTCCACCACACACGGGTGATATCAAAGACGGGGCAACAATGAAAGAGCCAGCACAAATATTTGACCCCAGCCGGGATACGAGGGGAAAGGGGGGGGGGGAGGAGGAAGAGAGGTAGTACTTTCCCGCACAGTCAGTGTTAATCCCTCCATGCATGAATTTGAAGGAACCATTCAGCAGAATGGTAGTGGTCAGTTTGGTACTCATAAGACGTTTGACATTAATAGAAAACGCAGTAAAAACTTTGCTACGTAACTCCACTTTGAGTATTTCAATTGATCAAACGGAGGCGAGAGTGGCCTTAGAGTTGTGCATTAAACACAGACCGTCTCAAAATCAGCTCAGCCACAACAGTAGACAGAAACAACGATCTACAACGTACCTGCTTCCATGAGCATTCCTGTGCATTGTCCTCTCTAATCGCAGTTCAGCAGGTGACAGACATCACAGGTCCTGCCAGTGGTCAACCACGACTGACGGCACTTGCATCTATTGTCGCGCGCTCGGTACTCTGACTGACTCCTACACTCGGCCAGCCAGACGGCGTGGGTTTCGCCAGCAGATGCTTTGTCGTGTATTGTCATTTTGTCCTCATCTTTTGCGTCCCTGCTCATCAGCACCTGCACATCATCAACATTATCATCATCAGTAGTAGTAGTAGTAGCAAAGACGGTAGATAATAAAATTATCTACGGTCTTTGGTAGTAGTATCAAATACCGCTACGCTTTGGTAGTTTCTCGCAAATGAATCACAGTACGAAGTATATATACAATGAGGACTCAAGACCCTGCTCATCAGCACCTGCACATCATCAACATCATCATCATCATCAGTAGTAGTAGTAGTAGTAGTATCACAGACCGCTACGCTGTGGTAGTTTCGCGCAAATGAATCACAGTATATGTACAATGAGGACTCCAGACCCATTTGTCTGAGTTGCGATCTCAAGGAAGTGGTAAGTTATGTGAAAGAAACGGACACGACCTTCTGTACAGAAAGCACATAGACTGCAACTGCAACACCACTAACTTGGAAACTGATCGAACACGAAAGCGGAAGAATCATGGGGCTTTCCTCAAGTGAATTTTCTTCTCGAATGACAATCCCGTGTGGTCCATAATTTATTTAAGCGCCTGTAAAACTAGTCGAAGGCCTGAAAGCAGCATCTTGGAACGCCGAGCTGACACAGTGAATTACATTATCTAATAAAAAAAATAAAAAATTAAAAAAAAACACTTGAAAGGAGGTAAACGTAAGAAAAAAAACAGCCAACTTGCCTCTATTTAATTTTCACTTCGATTGGCAATTCCCCCCGTTGTCCTCTGCTTGGCTTCTCATCTGTCTGTGCTGGCAAAACATATTCGGAGATGTGAAAGCTGCGACGTGCTAAGAAAAATGTCCAATACGGCGCCACGCGAGCCAGCGGTTCTGCCACAAAGAATCAATGTGGAAAATGCAAGACAGACAGGCCTAGTCTTTCTAGTTTCTACGGGTGTCTTCAGCACAGATTTCTTTGTCCACCGCACGCGGCTTGGTGCGCGATCTGTTGTTTACACTTGGACCAGGCCTGGTATTCATGAAGCGCGTTTAGACAGGATAAATGTGTTTAAAATCTAAACGGGCATATAAGAATAGTAAATTGTTATTGTTAAACGCCCGGTTATACCTAAACATATTTATCCTAGCTAAAAGCGCTTCCGTCATGAATACCAGGCCAGATTTCTTCCAAATGAAAACTCATGACCTCTAAAACATACCCTGGGCCCACTGACGTCATTTTTGTCGGTACATGCAGTTCATTCTTCAGCCCGAAAATCTACCTCAGGCGTAAGGCACACTGCATGCTGTCGCTAACCTGTGCTGTGCCTGAGAGAGCACGTGACTTTTCGGGCTGAACTGTAGACTTTATCAGTGGCCACACGAATGAGGCTTCGGCGGCGTAGCGGCCGTGGTGTTTCCGAATGTGAACACAACTCCACGATCAGTCACACATGATACACGGCAAGCACTGACCCGCTGCACTGAAGTATGCAAACAGTTTTGAGCTGTCGAGGTTTTAAAATGCACATCTAACAGACTAGACAGGAACAGAAAAAGGTACATGTATACCGTAAGGTAGACTAGCCACGCCGGCGTGGCCGAACACAGGTGGTTTAGTAGAGGCGAACACAAGATGTTCTGCCAGCGGTACTGGAGCAGAGGTGCGGAAACTAGGGTTGTGGATCAATTTCACGGACAGGAGGCATAAAATTTTCACTAGGTTTCTCAGCTCCTTGGAGGTTCATTTCTCGGTGTATTGGCGACCGCCAGCGTTGAGATAAAATTATGTTACAGAGGAAGCGTTGGTTGCAACTGTGCAACCTTACCGTTCCTTTGAGGAGTAGCGGGGATCTGGAACACTGACACAGGGCGTCCAGTACCATGCGAAATATATCGCCCTTTGGAAAACGCCGCGTGGTTCTAATGTTGTCACGATTTCAGTGTCGTGTGCCATCAGTTCAGATCAAAACAAGTTTTGGTTTCTTCGTAGGCAAACATACATACATACATACATACATACATACATACATACATACATACATACATACATACATACATACATACATACATACATAGCGTGCGATGCCAAACCAGTAAAACTCGTAAATAATCAAGAAACTGAGAGTAGTGCCGGCGTGCATGAGATGTACTTGAAGCGTGTCAGTGTGTGTGTGTGTGTGTGTGTGTGTGTGTGTGTGTGTGTGTGTGTGTGTGTGTGTGTGCAGTGTGTGTGTGTGTCAGTGTGTGTGTGTGTGTGTGTGTGTGTGTGTGTGTGTGTGTGTGTGTGTGTGTGTGTGTGTGTGTGTAATATCCATAGGGTCTACGTGTCACAAAAATTTAATATACAGCATGCAATTCCAAAGCAATATTTTTTTATTTTTTTTTTAGTGTAATCAAGAAACTGATTGTAGTGCGTGCATGAGATGTGCTCGGATGACGCAACAAAATCCTGTGGGCGCCAAATGCATTAACACATTGCATGACAAGGACGTTCAGGACAGTCACAAAAATGTATTGCACGACAGACAGAACTGGGAGTCGCGGGAGATAACTCGACCAAATTGCCCAAAATGCCCTCGGGACACGAAGCCGACCATGTTCTTTTAACAGGCCTCCGATCTCTCAGTTAAAACTCCCTGTTTCCATCAGCAAAACGCTTAGACCGTCTGCGCTGTTGGAGTACAACTCAATTATCCTTTTCTTTAATATGTATTTCGTCAGTGTATGTGTTTGTTTTTTTTGGGGGGTTAACATAGCAACGGATCTAAGCACAGACGTATAGATGTTGTAGAGATCGCGAAAAGCCACTGCATTTCGATGGAAATTTCTAGACCATCTCAGAGCATGCTGGTGCAGTAACGTCAGTAGATTACGTAACCTTGGAAAGATTCCGTACTTGCCAGTAAAGTTGAGGAATGTTCTAGATCTGACCTGTCAGTTTAATTTTAAGCAGCCCTGCACAGCGTGCTGGGTTCTTCCTCTTTCATGAGTTTGTTCTCCACGCATCTGCTAATAAAGTATTGGAGTTATATCCTGTTGTATCCCGTGTCTTTTCTGCGAGTGCACCGAGAGAGCGACATAGCAGGAGAAAAATACAACACAGCCCATGACTGCATGAATAATGTCCAGGATGAAATTTTCAGTAAGCCTATGCTTTTGAGACTTAACGAAAAATGTCCATTACATGAAATGTTCCTCTGCGTACAGGTTCGTCTCCTCCCCACCCCTCCCCTTCAATCCCCCGCTATGACTGATGCCCCCTCTTTCCGATGCCCCTCAGTTTCCTGCCGTCGAGTAGCTTGCTTCAGTCTTCACTGCGGCGGTAAGTGGTGTGGTTACGTAGAAACTTGATTGTGCGTTGACGATCGCTAACACTACCCAGAGACATCACTACCTGAGAAGTATCAGTTAGACTGTAACAAGAAACAGCTTAACGTCTCGTGGAGTAATGATATTTCTGCTTGTATTGCCTTTGTTAGAACTACAGTCGTGGAGACCAAGGTATAAAAATAAAATTAAAAAATTGTTATGAGTTAAGATGTTATCCACGCAGTCGATGTTCCCCCCCCCCTCCCACACACACACACACAAACACCGTGACACACACACACACACACACACACACACACACACACACACACACCGTGACACTGACACACACACACACACACACACCGTGGCGGCACACACACACGCACGCACGCGCGCGCGCGGGCGGGCGGGCGAGTTCGATCAGCAGGCACTGAGCTAAGTAGTAGCTGACGATTAACACGTAGTGTTCAAGGCTTACTGTCACTCTTCCTTTCAGCTAATCGGAAAGTAACGTGTGTGACAGAGCTAATGAAGTAACTCTGATGCCAAGACAGATCGGTCGGGAAAACCCTGACGCAAACAGTTAAACAAATGAATCTAGTCCCTCAGGCTGTACCATAACACATCGGACAGGCCACATCAGTACCGTGCTGCCCTTGATCCCCTCAGTCTGTCTGCGGCTTCATATATGGCTCTGTAACTTAGAAAAGGTTTGGTTATATCTTTCTTTATCCCATTCACGTTGATGTGCACGTGTGGTAATGAGGACACTGAGCCGGCGACTCAGTCAGTGTCTGGGTGTGATGCAGTGGTAGGGACCATAATCCGGCCATCGGAACATCAGTTGTCGGAATATTTCATGACTAAGCGTCCGTATGCCGAATCAGGAAATTAACTGCGCCGCGCCGGCACACACACACACACACACACACACACACACCACCACCACCACCACCACCACACCACTGAAAAAGACTTTATTGAAAACCGTGACTCCGCAGTGACTCGTGAACCGCAACCGAGAAAAAATAACAAACCGGCCGTGAAAAAAGACAACGTCGGAACAAGAACAAAAAACACCCCCGGCCAAACAAACAAACAAACAAAGCAACAACGGGGAAGGGAAAAAACAACAACAACAAACTTGAAACCGCGGCAACACTGAGCAAACAAAAGCTTTTACAGTAACTGACGGCGGTATCAGTCAACGGCCTTTCTCAGTTTCACTCGGTCATCTGGCCGTTCATTTTCGTCCGTCCACAGCATTGTCAGTAGTCATGCTTTCCTCTTACTGTCTGCGGGTCGTGTATGCACTGCCGATCAGTCAGTCAGTTTCACCGGCTGGCATGCACTAAGGCCGCGGAGCCGGCGCCAAGTGAAGTACTATTTATTATGAGTGATTTATTTCTAGCCCTTCACTGAGTCGAGCTTAGCATGCAGTGGCTGCGGAGCCGGCAGTATTTAACGTCAGATAATCAAAGACCGTAGATAATATTATAATATTCGCTAATACTGACCCGGCAACAGCTGAGAACGAAGACGAAGAAAAGAAAAAAAAATGTTCTCAGTTCAGTAATCTTCTGGCAGCAGTTCCGACCACGGCCGTCAGCCGTGAGGGTAACTGACGTGTTTGCAAAGCAAAAGACAAAGAAAGTTGTTAAACTCTCTTTCTGAGGATATGTTACAGAGTCCTTGGTTGATGTTCAACCCGGGCCATGTCAGTAAAACTGACACTGACACCTCGCCACGGCCGGCACAGCGAGCACCGCGGTAGGGTCATCATCTACGGTCTTTGGTAGGGTTCTGTACCGGCAGCTGATCGGTCTCGACTCACGCCGTGCAAGCAGACAAGTGCCCACTGACTCAGTCCTCAGAACTTTCCGCCGCCTCCTCCGGGAAATACCTAAGATGACCGTAACAATATGCGCACCACCGTTCACTGTCCACCTTTCTGCATCAAGTTTTCATCAGCAAGGCAGGTATCAACTGTATTAACCTGGAGAGAAAAAAATGTCTAGCCATGGGAACCTGACCTGGCCGGCTCAGCCGTTTTCCGAGTCAGTTTGTCAGTTGTGCCCAAGTGCGTGGGTTCATGTTTTCGTATCACCATGCTGTGGATGTAAGAGCTGATTTAGTCTATCTTAGAACGATGCTTGCGATGCGGGAGGAATTAACAAAGCTAATTTTCAGGAGCTTTAATTTGTTCATTGTGATTTTCCCGCGAAGCTATCGCGCCTCTGAAATGCCAGTTTAGAAGAGTAGCTTCCCCTGCGGAAGTGTCGGTAACCATAAACAACGGCGATCGCGTTGGTGCGGTGCACTGGAGCTGAGAGACAAAGACAGAAGTAAGAAACTAAAATTTAGAGCCTTGTAAATGCTTCAGATCGCCGCATTTGTCCTTTCTGTTTGAATTTTAAACACCATTTATGTCTGCAAATGTTGTACAAATAATGGTGCTTGTTTTTTCGCAGAGCTTCAGATAACAGCTCAGCAAGATGGCACGAAAGAAGCAAGAGGTGCAGCTTCTGCGCGAGCTGGAGTCCCAGGAAGAATGGGAAGAAGTTTTGGGAAAAGAAGGCCTGTGGGGTATGATTTTGCATGAGCCTGTCATTTCTACTGCATAATTTTGACAGAGATAGTCTTTGGTTGTTATATGTCCCAAAGGCAACATGACAGTCTTCCACTTTCGAAAATATAACCTGGTGGAACCAATTTTCGGGCACGTAAGTGATTTATCACTGCGTGCACAGAAAAAAATCTAAATGAATTCATGACTCATTCTGAAAATGGACATTGAATGGTGTAGGCAAGAAGTAATAGCTTAGAGGTGCCATTTTTTTTAATCCCTCAAACATTCTGAGGTGAAATGTATGTCTGCTTCAAGTGTTAATCGATCAAACAAGTCAGTTCACTGTAGCATTTGGTGCAAAAGCCAGTTTCTTTGTTCCACATCCCAAGCTACTAAAAAACTTGGTCTGAAAATAGGTAACCTACAAAATTAGGGACAGTGGTGGTGTATTATATACTGTTTGACAGAGTTTCTGTTTAAGGAGTCTGAATAAGTGGCATGATGTTTACTTTTCTCAAACTTGATTCATCACGGATATGTGTGTGTGTGTGTGTGTGTGTGTGTGTGTGTGTGTGTGTGTGTGTGTGTGTGTGTGTGTGTGTTTTATACTGTTCAGTGTGTATGTGTTATATACTGTTCAGTCAGTGCCATGATCAGATCCAAAATAATATGGAAACAAAAACTTGATTGGCATAACTATAACTTGGACATGATAGTATGCTGATTTATGCTTTGATTGATTGTATGCTTTGATTGCTAGCTGACGGTGTGTCATGGTAACCTGATTATATCCGAACTGAAGCGTTCTCTTTTGCATAGTATTGTGTGAAGAATAAGAGAATAAAGTCCTGTTGTGTGTGTTCCAGTGATTGATGTGTATCAGGAGTGGTGTGGACCATGTGATGCAATGGTTGGCAACTTCCGACGCATAAAGAATGAGCTTGGTGACGACCTTCTCCACTTCGCTATGGTCAGTACGATTCTCACATAGACAAATTCTTCCCTTTGTTTAGGATTGATGTGGAAAATGAAATTTGTACTATGGAAATTTTTATTTATAACTACATATTCTGCCATGCCATGATGACGCACACAATTTGGCATGTTAACTTTCTGTTGCTTTTGTTTCAGGCAAAGGCAGACAACATTGACGCTTTAGAGAAGTACAGAGGAAGTTGTGAACCATGTTTTCTTTTTTATGCCGTAAGTGGGAATGGTTTTTGCTGGTACACTTTACCATACTTTTTAACATACGTTAAAAAAAAAAAGAAGAAAAAAAAGAGCATTTATCACTTTTTTAAAATGATGTTGCAGACAGTAATGATGTCAAATTATCAAGCATTCATTTTTATTTATTTCAAGTCTTGATTTAGCTAGTGTATCTGATTTGTGGTTTTAAAAATGCAGAAAATGCAGATGCATACATGCGATGTGCTTCCCCCAGGGGAAGCAACCCGAATGTTCTGAAAGAGACAATAAAGTAGAAAACCATTATACGTATGCCGTAAGTGGGAATGGTTTTTGCTGGTACACTTTACCATACTTTTTAACATACCCCCCCCCCCCCCCAAAAAAAAAAAAAAAAAAAAGAGAAACAAAAAGCATTTATCACTTTTTTAAAATTATGTTCTGAAAGAGACAATAAAGTAGAAAAAAAAGGAGGACCTTTGTGACACATTTTACATACATACATACATGTATTGTGGTTCTGCTTCTTGTTGTGATGTCAGAGGCAAGGTCTTGCACTGATGCACAGTAAATGGTTTACAGGCACTTGGTAAGTGGTGCATATGTCTTGCTTCTCACACACTAGTGTTAGTAAACATACATGTATAAAAAACAATTGTGTTTAGGGTGGACTTCTTGTGTCATACGTGCATGGTGCGAATGCGCCACTCATCCTCCGAACACTGACAGAGCAGCTGGCGTATGAACACAAAGTCTTGGATGGATCTGCAGAAAGAAAAGAGGTTGGTAGTATACATGTAATTGTACAATTTGCGTTAAACGTTTGTCAGCACACTGGACCTTTGTATTCCATCTTTTTACGTATCTGGTGCATTCTGAGATCACTGCATAACCGTGCAAGTTATTTCACAATCTGTTTCTGTACACACGCAGGTCATGTGTGTAATACTGTTTCACTGTAGTGAATGTTCAGAAGTGAACTTAATCGCTGAAGTCTGGCAAAGATCGATGTTTTAGTTGTGAATCTCAATGGTAAGCATTGTAACAGCCCTTGGAATAGTTCTCCGTGCTCTTAAAAGCATTCAGTATTGCATGTGATACCAGGTTTCTGAAAATGGGAGAGAACGAACGAACGAAACTTTATTTCACAAGGATAAAAGATTAGGTGCGCAGACCTTTTTTCGATCTTGTCCTTGTTAAACTATAAAAACTAGGAAAACTGCAACTATTTCTTAAAACACACACACACACACACACACACACACACACACACACACACAAAATTAGCGTAGGTATACATAAACAAGAAAAGCATGACATCAATGAATGTGTCAAATGCTAAATAAAGTACGAACATGACCATATTACAAGGTATTTACTGAGAGAGAGAGAGAGAGAGTTTACCTGTTTGGATCATGATGTCTGCAGGTCAAAGATCCGTTTGTTGCCAGTAAAGAGGCTGACGTGCCAAAGGATGAGGAAGAGGAGGAGGGAGATGAAAGTAAGTGTTTAAAGTAAAATTTCAGCAGTAATATCATGTTATTTAAATGAAAAATATTGGTATACAAAGCCGAAAGCAAAAATTGTTTGACCACCAGTGTTCATCTGTCACTCTTGAAGAAGAATCCTGACTTGAAAAAAAGTCTTTTTTTTTTGTGGGGGGGGGGGGGGGGGGGGGAGAGGGGAGGCGCTTGTTGAGAGTGAGACATACATTATTGTGTGGTAAGTATTTTTGTTGGCTTGGGGGGGGAGGGGGGCGGAGGTTACAGGACTTCGTGAAATGTTGTCTATGTAGTTTAGCAGCTGGCGCCATTAATATCTTGCTGTTTTGGGCAGTTGGATTGCTGATTACAGGTGTAAAAGGCATTTCTGCTTCATATGGAAAATGTGTTAATGGGCTGGGTTTAATGTCTGGGAAATCATACTTGGGTCAGCAGCGGAAGACTCTATGTGTGGTATTTAAAAAAATCTGAATACAGAGCACATTTTATTAACTGCCTGGTACTAGGTGGCTACGTACCGCATCGCAGATTGTCAGCTTTGCCTGAGGACTATGAAACAGGTATCCAACTTGGTATTGTACGGCCTCACAAATCTTCTCAAAGCGGGGTCTTTTCTCCCCTAGCTTCATGCGTGCTCTCAACAGTGCTTCAGCTTACAGTATACTTTTTTGTATTTAAAAAAAAAAACTGATCAAGTGCTTTTAATCCGATATATTGCATGCCGTATGTCTGCAGGAGGTGTTGGTTTGGGAGGTTGTGTGTGTGTGTGCGTGTGTGTTGTCCATTTCTTGTTGTTGTTGTTGTTTTTTTAACACATTGATCTTCATGGGAATGGTGATGGGAACTTCATTCCTTTTCTGCTCTGCAACATACACTCTTTGCCTCTCCTTCAGCATGTACAAGGTACCTGAAGTCCATGGTAGCCATCTAAGATCTTGCTTTTTCTTTTCTGTCTGATTCCTTCTTTGCACAAGAAAAAGGCAATTTTTATGCTTTATGTATGTAATCATCCACATACACACACAAAATTAGACAGCTCGATCTCCATTGTCAGTCTCCCTTTCAGTTTTATTTCAGTGTCATGCACTTAAGTCTCTCTGTTGTCTATAAAATCTTTACTTTTCATTGTGCTTTCGCAGCACTGTTTGTGTTGATTACTATTTGGCTTGTGAAACAGCTCCTCCCTCCACACACTTCTGTGCACTGTGATTTCCACAATATTCTATCCTTTGGTCAAATGTTGTATGCATGCAGAAGGAAGACCATGCCGTGGATTCATTTCCTTGAAGGGATGTTAGTGTTGTTTTCTTTGTGGGTCCTGCCTCTACGTGTGCTGCTGCAGTGGTGTACTGGATCGATGTGCCTGTTTATATGTATCTTGTCACATGAAGAACTTTTTCGTTGCTGTTTTTCTCACGTGTGCTGCATGGTTTGATCTGTCAGGATGTCTTTTGTTCACTTGGTTCATTCCAACAGCTGTCACACCTTGTTTTCTCTGCTTTTTCCAGCCTCCACCTGGACCTACACACACCCCACCCCAACCTCTACCTGGAACCTCTATACCCTCTCTATACTCCCTCCAAACCCCCCACTCCCTCCCTCTCATCCCTTCGTTGGCTTTTCGTTGAGTGAGTTATCCTGGCTGCGAAACACCTGCTAATTGATGTTGCATGGACACAATAATGTAACATGATTTTTTATTTATTTATTTTTTTTTGCAACAAGTATGCACACAAACTTCTGTCGCATGAGGGCAATTACAAGCCATGACAAAACCATGGTATATTTGAAGGTCCCAATTCCCACAAGTTCCTAACACTGGTGCTGGTCATCACTGGGTCCCTGTGTGTGTCTGTGTGGCTTTCTTGTACATGTATCAGTGCAAAGTACACAGGCAAAACTGGTGGTCAAACCAACTTGTTTCTTTTTTTTCTCATGCCTTCTCTGTTGGGTGCCGCTCTGTGTGCAGGTGACAGAAGAACATTTGAGTTTAATGATGAGCTAGTTATTTTTGAGGACACTCTGATTCCTGCAGCGGAAATGGAAGGTTTGAAATGGCTCCTTATGGTCGTTGGACTCACCAGTCGTACTATATCACAGTTGTAACCCTGTTTCTCCAGCCTTAGTTTTGTGTGTGTGTGTGTTGTTGTTTTTTTTTCTTTGCTTCAAGTCATCCGGGCAGAGGTGTCTTTCCATTAGACTCCTGTGTACAAGTTTGTTTGCATGTGGTGTTTTAGGAATAGCAGCTGATGCAATTTTGTTCTCCCCGTTCTACTGGATATGTCTCTGGTGCTGCATGGCTGTAGTCCTGTGTCAGTTGTATCTACATTTGTGTAACACATGTATTCTATTTTCTGTGTTGGGAATGCAGACTTTTTCTTTGCTCACTGACGGCTTTCTTTCAGCTTCCATGTCTGCGTAGTCATTCATGTAGCCTGTGTATTCATTTTTGTGCAGTCACAAACAGCACAATATTGCATGTGCATTCTGAGCATTGTAGTGTTAACAAGTACAGAGGAAACGGCATCAGTGTTTTACAATTTGATCATATTACTAACCTAAATGTGTTTAACTGTTTAGATTTGGTTTCAGGTCTGTGTCCTTCATTTTACATTAGCGATTATTTCATTAGTGATAGTATTTTGTTTAAATAACCTCATTTGCAGGCAATGCCTCCGTAATGCCTCATCTTTCGGTGGTGGATGATCTTTGATTTTGCATGAGTCGTGCTTTGGATCTTCTTTATTTTATCACTAACATGAAAAAGTAGCATGTGTGTTTGTCAGTGTATATACATACACTACCACTGTTACAGTGTGTACATAAAATACTATGAAATGTAGTTAGGTAAGTATTTTGTCCCACAAAATGAGAGGGAGAGAGAGAGTAGAACATGTTTCTGTTTATGTCTTTATGCATTGTGAGGATTACTCTGACAAATATCGGCGTTACGGGGTAATAGTGCCTGTGCGTTTGACCGTTACACAAAGTATGAATACATTAGTGGCACATCCCCTTTACCCGCCCTTGCCCTGTAAATGTGTGAACAGTAGCAGTTGTAGCACACCTGTGACACACCTGAAACATAAAAGAAATGGACTAAAAAAATAAAAAAATAAAAAAAAGAGAAGAAAAAAGAAGAACTACAGCTTGGTGACCACGGTATGAAAACTATACTAAAGCAGAACTCTTCAACAGCCCAGAAATCACAGCCTTATTGTAGGATCCATTCCAGGGTATACCATTGAGGGACAGAGGAAGGGGGGGAATATTAAAATGTAGAGCTGTGTGTAGGTTGGAAATGGTTATAACCCATGAAATGCTCATCTATAATCATGTGTGTGTGTGTGTGTGTGCGTGTGTGTGTGTGTGTGTGTGTGTGACTGTTGCAGTGGAAGCTGGATTCACAGTCGCTATCATCAAACCCAACGCTGTCGCTGAGGGTAAAGTGGATGAAATCATTGCGGAGGTCGGTGGGAATTCTGTCCACAGTATAGTAGCTAATTTGCTCTATAAACTTCAAATCCAGAGCGGCTTTGTTTATTCATCAGCTCTGCTCAGATCATAGTTTGTGGCATGAGATACGGACACTCCAGTTTTATCCCTTTCACAACTGCTTATACTTCCAGCTCTAAGTGCCTGACACTCATTGTTGTATTTTTCTCCTGCTATGTCGCTCTCTCGGTGCACTCGCAGAGAAGACACGGGATACAACAGGCTGGAACTCCAATACTTTATTAACAGAAGATGCGCAAGAACAAACTCATGAAAGAGGAAGAACCCAGAACGCTGTGCAGTGCTGCTTATATACTAACAGGTCAGATCTAGAACATTCTGTAACATACTGGCAAGTACGGAATCTTTCTGAGGTTACGTAATCTGCTGACGTTACTGCACTCGCATGTTCTGGGATGGTCTAGAAATTTCCATCGAAATGCAGTGACTTTTCGCGATCTCTACAACACCTCCCTACCAAAATTGTTGTTTCACAACAAACTTCAACAACAAAGTCTGTCTCTGGGTTTTGGTGTTCTTTTGGATCGCCTGGGGTTGTCTGGACCATACTCTGGAACAGGTAGCTTGGTCCTGGGCAGTCGTGGTCTGCTCTGGTTCTGTGTCGGTGGCACGTTCTCCAGAATCTCCATCGGATGGTCGATCGGGAGCTCAGAGGCATCTGGTGAATCACCAGGTTCGCTGTCCTCTTCAGAAGCGTAACGTGGGCGCAACTGTTCCCAGTGTCGTCTCCAAACTGGGCCACGAGGAACTACCTTGACGTTGAAGAAGCGAGTACCCGTAGACTTCTTGACCACTGCTGGTACCCATCTGGGCTGCTTGGCATGGTGAGGTCCATAGTACAGTGCATATACTGGATCTCCAGCCTTGTACTGCCTGGTCACCTTGGCGACACCTCCAGAGTCTGGAGTCACCTGAGTTTTAGATGCCTCCTTGGATTGCTTGCCCTGAGCTATGTGTGCTGGCGAGGGAAGCAAAGTGTCGATCCTTGTCCGAATCTGCCTGGACATCAAGAGTTCACTCGGAGAGAATCCGCAGGATGTTGGCATTCTCCGGTACTGCATAAGAAACTCTTGAAGTGCTCGCTTCGGGGGCAGAGAAGACTTCCTGAGAGCTTGCTTGAAAGTCTGCACCAGTCGTTCTGCAGCTCCATTGGTAGCAGGATGATAGGGCGCTCCTGTCAGGTGCGTGATCCCACGTTCCTTGCACCAGCTCTGGAACTCTTCAGAAACAAAGGTGGTTGCATTGTCGGAGACCAACGTGTGTGGGTATCCGAAGTGAGCGAAGTCTTCTTCCAGCAGGTCTAGAGTAGCTCTAGTGGACGTGGATGACGTTGGGTGGATGCATGGGTACTTTGAGTAAGCATCCGTGATCACCAGCCAGTTGGTGCCCATGAAGTTGATGGCGTGGTCCAAGTGAACTCGGCTCCATGGCTTCTCTGGTAACATCCAGGGATGAACTGGCGGTTTGGATGGCTTGTTTTGATGTTCGCCGCAGGAGTCACATCGTCGACTCGTCATCTCTATTGCAGCGTCGATACCGGGCCAGTATACTGCAGTTCTTGCCAACTGCTTCATGCGTTCCATGCCGAAGTGTCCAATGTGCAGAAGATCAAGGATCTTGGGCTGCAGGCTTTGTGGAATCACAACTCTTGTACCATAGATGAGGCATCCGTTGCAGATACTGAGAGAATCAGACAACTTCTGGAACTTTCTGACATCTTCGTTGATCTCAGCGTGCTTCAGCGGCCACCCTTCGCGCACGTAGCGCATCACTGTAGCTATCACTGGATCTTTGCCTGACTCTTGACGAAGGATGTTGGAGTCGAAAGGTTTGACTTGAAGACTGAGAACTCGGATGGCGCACACCATGTCCGTGTCTTCCCCACTCTCCTCCCTGTCAAAGTCGATGTCGTCTCCAGAAGGCAAGCGACTGAGGGCATCTGCATTGCCGTGATCTGCAGTTTTCCGGTATTCGATCGTGTAGTCGAACTGGTTCAGCCATAGGGCCCACCGAGCTAGTCTGTTAGCTGCAAGAAGTGGTGTCCCTTTCTTTGGTCCGAACAGCGCCGTCAGGGGCTTGTGATCAGTCACCAGTATGAACTGTCGTCCGTACAGATACTGGTAGAATTTCCGCAAACCATAGATGATGGCTAGGGCTTCCTTGTGGATTTGGCTGTAGTTTCTTTCTGCAGCTGTAAGAGTCTTGGACACATTGGCAACTGGGCGCTCGCTTCCATCCGGATAGCGATGAAACAGTACTGCTCCAATTCCAACGTTGGATGCGTCACAAGCCAGCCCCACAGGCTTATCTGGGTCGAAGTGTACAAGGACTTGATCAGAGGAAAGCACATTCTTCAGCTGTTCAAACGCTGCTTGTTCCTCTTCTCCCCACTTCCAGGGATTTGCCTTCTTTGTCAGGCGGTAGAGCGGCTCTGCCATAGTAGCCAGGTTTGGGATGAATTTCCCGTAGAATTGTACTGAGCCCAGAAAAGACTTCAAGCTTGAGACATCCGTAGGTGGTGGCATCTTCAAGACTGCCTCGACTTTGGATCCTTTGGAGATTCCTTCAGCCGATAGAGTGTGTCCAAGGTATTCCACACTGGGTTGAGCAAACAGGCATTTTTCACGACGGCATCTGAGCCCTTTGTCGTTCAGACGCGTGAGTAGTCGTTCCAGGTTGCTCAGATGATCTTTGGCATCCTTCCCGCTGGTGAGTATGTCATCTTGGAAGACGGCAACTCCAGGCAGATCACTGGTCAGATTTTCCATGATCTCCTGAAAATAACCAGGTGCTGACTTGATTCCGAAAGGTAGTCGTTGTTGCAGAAGTACCCCACGGTGAGTGCTGAGGGCTAGTCTGCGTTGACTTTCTGGTGCCAGCTTGATCTGGTTGTAGGCATCAGCGAGGTCGATCTTCGTGTAACCGAATCCTCCTCCCAGCTTTTGCATCAGTTCCTCTGGGAGAGGCATTGGGTGACGGTGATCAGCAAGTTGATCGTTGATCCCGACTGAGTAGTCACCACAGATCCGCAGTTTTGGCTTCAGGGCGCCTGCACTGTTTGTCTTACGAATTGGAACCACTGTTGTTCCATAGTCGTTGAACTGGACTGGCTTCCAGACTCCTTTGGCGATGCCTTCTTCGTAGCCTTTCGTCAGGTCATCACGAAGAGCGAACGGAACCGGCCTTGCCTTGTGAAAAACCGGCTTCGCGTCGGACTTGAACTTTACTTCCAGCTCAAAATCCTTCAGACATCCCAATTCTTCCTTGAAGAGATCTGGGAACTTGTCGCAGAGAGTGTGGCAATCCTTTTGAAGAGAAGCATAAGTTGTGCTGGAGGTCTTCGGATGCGATTCTTTTGCACCCTCGCTCTTGACTTGACTCTCTATGCTCTTCAGTCCAAGGGCATTGTCCACTGAAATTCCCAGAGCCTGGATCGCGTTCCGTCCCAGTAGGTTGAGATCAGGGATCTTGGTGACGATGTAGGGAATGGGGCTCTGTTTCCCAGTCACTGGGTCCTTAGTCTGGCCCATGAAGGTGCCCAACACGGGTAGGTCATGCTTGCTGGCAGACTCGTACCGATGCGTGACGTCATCCAGCTTCGGTTTTCCCAGTTGTTTCCAGACTGGCACAGAAACAAAATTTCCCGTGGTTGCGGTGTCCAGCTCCATCGTGAACTGTTGATCCTGGATTGTGACTGGAACGTCCAACCTAGGAGTATCTTGGGGAACTTCGCCGAGGATGGCTTTGACGAGCTCTGCTTTTGTGATACTTTTCACTGAAGATTTTGCAGGATGTCGCCCCCCTTGTTGCTGTTGATGCAGTTTTTTCCTGCAAACAGCCTCCAAATGTCCTATCTTCTGACAGTAGTTGCATTTGGAGTCTTTGTAGTAGCAGTCTGTTGCTCTATGAGACTTTCCACACCTGTAGCACTTTGCTGAATCGCTGGTCGTGGAGTTAGACTGCTGGTGGTTCTTTGGCCGACCCCCTTTGTTGTTCGCCTTGACTTTGTTGACCGGCCTGGGCTTGGAACCGTAGACAGTTTCCTTGGCCACCTTTGCCGCGTCTTCAGTCTCTATGGCGATCTTGACAGCCTTGGCAAAATCCAACTCGGTATCCTTGACCTTGAAAAGAGCCTTCAAGACAGCTTCGTTGTTGACAGAACATATGAATCTCTGCCTAAGAGCTTCATCTTGTGGATCTTGGATCGAAGGAAAGTCACAGGTAGCCGCGTCTTGACGTATACGGGCTGCCAGCTCCTGGAGTGTTTCGCCTGGCTTCCGTTCCATGTTGCTCCAGAACTTGAAACGTTCTCGCACTATGAACAGTTTTGGGTCAAATTGTTCTTTCATGAACTCGACGATTTGGTCCATCGTCAGATCGTTGATATTCATTCTTGGATTTTGTTGAGCAGCCAGATTTGCCAGTTGCTTGTAGACAGCCGGAGTCTGATTAGTGAGGAAGACTTGAGCCTTGCGGTCGTCAGGAACGGCGTTGGCGACAAAAAATGTGCAGAACCTTGACCAGTAGTCAGGCCACAGTTCTGAAGTGGAATCAAAGGCAGCGAACGGTGGAATAGCGGCAGTCGAAACAGTAGAAGTGTGAGGACGGGTACTTGCACTGGAATCCCCAGTCGGTGTCTGAACTTGAATCATCTTCATCAACGCACCCATCTGCTCTCTTTGGACTGCTAATTCTTCTTGATGCTGCTTTGCTTGAATCCTCATCTGTTCCTTCATCTGTTCCTTCTGCTGTTCATTCTGCTGTTCCATTTGTTCCTTCTGCTGTTCCATTTGTTCCTTCTGAATCTTCATCTGTTCCTTCTGCTGTTCCATTTGAATCTTCATCTGTTCCTTCTGCTGTTCTAATTGCTCTCTAAGCAATTTTATCAGCTCCGCTGTCTCTGCCATGGTCAGTCGTCAATTTTCGCTGCTGCAACAGTTGAAGGGGTGCAACTTCTGTAGTTGGAGTTTCTTGAGTACTGGAGAGTACTGTCCCTTCGAAGGTAGATCAATGTCGAATCCTGTCGGCGACGCCAAATATTTCTGTTGTATTTTTCTCCTGCTATGTCGCTCTCTCGGTGCACTCGCAGAGAAGACACGGGATACAACAGGCTGGAACTCCAATACTTTATTAACAGAAGATGCGCAAGAACAAACTCATGAAAGAGGAAGAACCCAGAACGCTGTGCAGTGCTGCTTATATACTAACAGGTCAGATCTAGAACATTCTGTAACATACTGGCAAGTACGGAATCTTTCTGAGGTTACGTAATCTGCTGACGTTACTGCACTCGCATGTTCTGGGATGGTCTAGAAATTTCCATCGAAATGCAGTGACTTTTCGCGATCTCTACAACACTCATCCTGCAGCAGCAGCATTCCTCCCTAAACTGGCTATCCCAGTCAGTGCAGGCCAGTACGGCAGTACCTAATTTTGAAAAGCTGTAGCTCAAACACATTCTTCAACCAATCTCATTCAAACTGATTAAAATACTAGCGAGGTTTCCCTCATGACATAGGGGTCTGTTCCAACCTTCAAGGCCCCCCTGTCAGAAGCTGTTTCTCAAGTTTGGTAACTCCACTGACTCCTGTTGCCGATCAGTACCTTCCGTTGTTTGCTACGGGGTGCCGATCAGCAACAGCAGTTGTCTTCTGGCAGGTGCTGGCCAGCAACAAAAGTTGTGAAAGGGTTAGAAGGCTTCAAGATCAGTGTGTCTTGCTCAGGCTCTGTGAAGAAGTGTGAGGAGTTGTTTGCTTGTGCACAATCCATTGATGCCATTAATGGCAAAGATTTTACATGTGTGTGTGTGTGTGTGTGTGTGTGTGTGTGTGTGTGTGTGTGTGTGTGTGTGTGTGTGTGTGTGTTCTTAAGGCGAGTGGTGCAGTATGAGCATGTGTGTGTGTGTACTTGTTCAGCGCCTGTTTTGATTAGTTGGCTGCGCATCTCATTTGTCTGTTCAGCATTCATTATCTTTGCCTTTGGCATCTTTGTGTACATGATGTTTATGTTGTTCCGTGTTACAGCTGGATTTATAGACTCTTTCCCTTTATACATTATGCTGTTTGTCTTCTGACTGTTTTGTTTCCATGCAGCTACCGCTTGTACTTTTTCTGATATCCTCCATACCCCTAAAAGGGGATACAGGAATAAGATATCTTGTATCTTGTGTGTGTGTGTGTGTGTGTGTGTGTGTGTGTGTGTGTGTGATGTACATACAGATGCAAGCCAAAGGAATCAAAGTCATGGCTCAGGAGGAGAGGCAACTGACAGAAGAGGAAGCACGCGAATTCTACGCTCATCTGAAGAATGAGGTCAGAATTTGGTGTAGGCGCTGCATTTTTTGGCATCAGCATCAGTTTGCAATCATTAGTGTAATTGTAGTGCAGTGATGCCAGCACGTCCATGTGTTGCCGTACATGTTGACCATAGTACCTGTACTGGTATTCACAAATTTCCAGTCATTGCTGTGGCTTTCAAAGAGAAGAAAGTTAGTTGTGAGCCCTAGTGGTCATAGCTGATTGACTGGTGGTAATGTGGCGACTGTTTCGCCAAGATTGATTGGTGTTAACATGGTGCATGTTTTCCTCATTTGCAGGACTACTATGACGACCTGTGCAAGTTCATGGCTAGTGGCCCAAGTCATGCGCTGGTGCTGACAAAGGGGCAGACCGATGATTCCGTGATCAAGGACTGGCGAGACATGCTGGGGCCACCTGTGGTGGAGGAAGCAAAGGAACAGGCACCGGACAGGTTCGGACATTAACTCAGTGTCCCCCAGAATGAGACACTCTACAATAGAGCTCATTTTGCTGTAGCCTGTAGCCACGCCCTCTGATCCTCCATGGCAACCCATCTGATTTCTTTCTGCTGTGCGAGGCACAGTGCAGTAAGCCCATGACATCATTTGATGGGAAAAGAAGTGATTTCAAGAGGAAAGACATTGACATAATGGTCTTTTCCACAAAATGACATCATGGATGTACTGTGTTTTGTGTGCTAACTCCACTAGGTAAACTGAAACTAAACATGGTTGATGTTGCGTCTGATTTGCCAGTAGTCTTGCACTGTGCCTCATATGTAGACTAGTAGACAGGGGATTTGGTCTCGACAGGGGATTTGGTCTAGTGGTTAAGGCATCCGACTTCGGATCCTGAGCTGCCGGGTTCGAGTCCCCGGTGGGCAGGAATATGGTGGGATTTTTCCTTCCCATATCGAGTCTAATCCATGTGCAGACTCGTTTGCGGTGCCTGTCTCACCTTCGTGTACACACGCACGCACAAACATCAAGTGTGCACGCTAAAAATCCCACGTTCATCTTTCGAAGAAGAGTAGGCTGTGGCCGGTGGCGTGGTAAACAGAAATACTGTCGCACGCACCAGAGTGAATAGCAGGGTGGAGGTTTGCACACAAAGTAGCGCTTAACGGCAGCAGGCTTTCACTGCTTCGTTCTCCAGCCCTGCGGCGCCGTGAGCATTTCAGCAGAGATGGATATGTGCGCCGAGGAGAAGTCTACCATACCATAGTAGCTGTTTTTCTGTACTGTATGTCCCAGTAGCTCTTTACTTTGTCTGATGCGCCACCACATTTACACTAATGTACCAGTGCAGTTACTTTTTCCCATATCTGCACATCAACTTTTTTTTTTTCTTTTTTTTTTCCAGTTTACGTGCCAAATATGGAGAAGCAGGGTTGATGAACGCACTCCACGGCTCGGACTCAAAAGACACAGCAGCAAAGTATGTCTGTGTTTTGTTGTGTATAGTCACTTTCGTGTTACATGTACATGCACTGTGTTGCTTTTGGAACAGACTGTTCTGTAATAGATGTCCTTTGTTCAGCAGTCATAGGAATTAAAACATATTCTGTGCCCAGGAGATCCAGTCCAGTCCCGTTCTGCAGACTGCCTCTGCAGACATACTTTCCCCAGATCCTTTGCAGGACTCCCAGTGATGGTTACTGGCTAGACTAATCAGAGGCGTTAAGTCTTTTTAGTGATGAACCAACTAGCTGTATTGCTGCTCGCTGAAGCGATTTCCTCAAGCAGAATAAAGTGATAGTCTGATTGCTGTGGGGTCTCCAATCAGAGTGGAGTACATGTATAGTGTGTTGCCTGCGGTTGCACTATTTTTTTTTTTTTTTTTTTTTTGCTGCCCCAACTCTTTGCCAACTCCAGTGGTGCTCCTCCCAGGTCATGGGTGAAACCCACGGAGGACTCGGAAGCTGGGACATTTTTTTTATATTATGCATGATGATGGAGATGAGGATGATAGTAAGATGATGCTATAGAGGTCCATGTGGTTTGGGACTGCGGGACAGGGCCGCATTCCTCGCTTCCTGTCATAAATATCCCGGCATTAACCAGGCCCGGGAACTACGGCACCTGCGGTGCCGGCCGTGTAATCATCCACATCATAAGACGTGTCATACTAAGGGAAGCACCCCCAAAGTCGCACCCGTGAAGTGGGTGAAACTCGGCTGTGTGGCAACAGCCTCCCCATCGGGCCCATAGCACACCCGCTCTGGGTAGGAGCTGACCTAGGTAGGAAAAATCCCGCTTGCCTCGGCTGGGATTCGAACCCGGGTCTCCCGGTCCATGATCCGAAGTGCTAACCACTACACTACAGGGGCCGGTGCGGTTGCACTATTTTCACATCTTTGCTTTCTCTGTGCAGAGAGCTGGCTTTCTTCTTCCCCAATATGCATGCCCCCACCATTACAAGAAAAGTCAAGGAAGTGCAGCGGACACTTGCTCTCATTCGACCAGATGCCTTCGCCGAACAGAAGGGTATGATTTCTGTGAGACTAGGGTGCTATTTCAAGGGATGTGCAGGCCATGAATGTATTGGATTTCAAGCTGTTCACAAATTTGTTTCATCACTCTGTTGGATTTCAAGTCTTTACTTTTTCTTTTCACCATAGGATACATATGTCACATGCAGCACTGGCTTATACTGAAATGAGATGAGACCCATGGCTTTGTGTGCCATGTGAGATGAATCATGACCCGTGCTAATTATGTTCCATGTGAGATGAATCATGACGTGTGCTTTATGTTCCATGTGAGATGAATCATGACCCATGCTTTATGTTCCATGTGAGATGAATCATGACGTGTGCTTTATGTTCCATGTGAGATGAATCATGACCCATGCTTTATGTTCCATGTGAGATGAATCATGACCCGTGCTAATTATGTTCCATGCGCATGTGAGATGAATCATGACCCATGCTTTATGTTCCATGTGAGATGAATCATGACCCATGCATTGTGTGCAATGTGAGATGAGTCATGACCCATGCATTGTGTGCAATTTTGAGATGAGTCATGGCATGTGTGCAATGTGTGATGGGTCATGACCTATGTATTGTGTGCAATGTCACATGAGGTGACCCATGCACTGTGAGCAATGTGAAAATAGTCATGACATGCTTTGTGTGCCATGTGTGATGGGTCATGACCCATGTATTGTGTGCAGTGTGAGATGAGGTGACCCATGTATTGTGTGCAAATGTGACGTACGTGAGGTGACCCATGCGTTGTGTGCAATGTGAGATGTAATGTGAGGTGAGTCATGACCCGTGCATTGTGTGCCATGCAAGATAAGTCATGACCGATGCCCTTCATTCCATGTGGGACAAGTCATGATGTATACATGATCTTCCATGTGCAGATGAAATTCTGGCCAGAATCCAGGAAGCCGGATTCCATATCGCCCTGCAGAAAGTTGTGCAGCTCTCCAGGGAGCAGGCCATGGAGTTTTACAAAGAACATGAAGGACAGCCGTACTTTGAAGAACTTGTCGAACGCATGTCTAGGTACAGTGACCGATATCATTGAACTGTACTTACTGTGCAAAATCAAGGCCATGTCAGATTTCGTTTTCGACACTGCATGTTTCTTCCCCAGTTTATGATTGTATGCCTCTGGTAAAAAGCTTATATGTTATGCCACCAAAGGGTGTTGTTTAACACATTCAAATACATGTACATGCATGGACTCCCACATCCATTCAAAGCAGGGGTCTGCATCATCATGTCTGTTTGTCACAGTGGGCCTTTGTTAGCCTTGGGCTTGGCACGAGATGATGCCGTTGAAGGGTGGAGAAGTATGCTTGGGCCAGCAGACGTGGAAGAGGCAAAGCAAGCTGCTCCAGACAGGTAAATGAAACTGAGGATTTTACCACGATTTACAAACTTTCTTTGGGGGTTTTTTGGTGTGTTTTTTGTTGTTGTTGTTTTCTTAAGATTTACCCAGATTTGAGCCCAAAGCGTTTGTATGCTCACTCCGGGTGTTTTTTTTTTTTTAAAGCTAAATATTTAACGAGGTTCTCATGACATATCCAGCACAGTGAAAAGTGAAAATAATTATCCATGACACAGACATGGAAATGAAGGAATGAATAACACAGTGAATGACACAAATAGTAAAGCACAGTTGGTATAGTTCGCCCGTTAGGGGGTGCAAATGTATACCAGCTGCTGTCAATTCTGTCGATATTTCGCATGAAGTCAAGTCGTAGAACGAAGTCAGCGGCCATGTGAGTTCACCTCGCCAGACCCCCCGAGTACATCTGCACCCCCTTCCACTTTGCGGGGATACAGTCGCCCCTATTAGTGGATGACTGTGTATGCCAAAATATCGACGCAATTGACTGGTATACATTTGCACCCCCCAGTGAGTGAAATATACCAACTGAGCAACAGTAAATGAATCAAAACAATGAGAGTATTTCTCCTTTTATGGTTAGCCGGGACATTTGTCCTACCGGTATATTATAGTTCTCATGGATGTGAAGCCCTGCATTGTCACCCCCCCCCCCCCCCCCACTCTCTCGCTTTCCCTGTCTCTCTCTTTGTGTCGCTGTCTCTCTACATACATTTATATCTGTGTGTGTGTGTGTGTGTGTGTGTGTGTGTGTGTGTGTGTGTGTGTGTGTGTGTGTGTGTGTGTGGTGCGTTCGTTTGTGTGTGTGTTTGTGTGTGTGGTGTCTGTGTGTGTGCATTTGTGTGTGTGTGTGTGTGTGTGTGTGTGTGTGTGTGTGTGTGTGTGTGTGTGTGTGTGTGTGTGTGCGTTTGCGTTTGTGTGTGTGTGAGTGTGTGTGTGTGTGTGTGTGTGGGGGGGGGGGGGGGTGTGTGGGTATGTGTGTGTACGTTTTTGTGTGTGTGTGTGTGTGTGTGTGTGTGTGTGTGTGTGTGTGTGTGTGTGTGTGTGTGTGTGTGTGTGTGTGTGTGTGTGTCTCAGAGAGAGAGAGAGAGAGAATGGGGGAAGTTGTAGCCTGTTGGGTGAGGATCTCAATGTCACAATAACCTGAAAATGGCAGTGTGAGTGTTAAAATTGAGCCTTTTTGGAAAATTAAATCTCTCTCTCTCTCTCTCTCTCTCTTACAAGCTTACGAGCTCAGTTTGCTGTGGAGGACAATCCCATCAACCAGCTGCATGGCTCAGACAGCCCTGAGACAGCCAAAAAAGAACTGCAGTTCTTCTTCCCAATGGAACAGACCGTGGCCATGATAAAACCTGACGCCTATGGCACAAAGGGTAATTAATGCATTCATAACTGTGGATTTCAGTTTGACATGGACAAGTTTACTGCAGTACCAGTGCCTCATTTTGCTCTGTCCATCTCCACTGTCTCATGCTCTACATATGTTTTTTTGAAGTTGGTAACATCAGGGAAATAAATAACTGCACTGTTGCAACTCTCGTACGTTGGTGTGACTTACTTCTCTTTGGAGTCATGTAATTGAGTTTGTCCTGAAGATCTTGTACTTGCAGATCACATGTCTGCCTATTAAATAACAATAATATTTTTGGGATTCCTTTGGGATCCTCTAAGCGCCTCACAAACGGGGGAAAAGTGTGTGTGTGTGTGTGTGTGTGGAGGGGGGGGGGGGGCTATGCCGTCATCATTGTTCTGATATGCTTATGTTTGTCAACAGAGGCTATCATCGACAAAATCCATCAAGCTGGTTTCCGCATCGCCGCACGGAAAGAGACAACAATCACACCTGACATTGCTCAGAGTTTCTATGAGGATCAGAAGGACAAAGAATACTTTGACGATCTTGTGCAACATATGTGCAGGTGATTGTCTTTCACATCTGCTGGTTTTTCTTTGTTCTGGACACAGAATTGTCATTCTGTTTCTCAGGCTTGTAACACTGATTTGCACGTATCATATTTTACATTGCACTATGGATAGGTAATTGCCACTTCAGATATATGATGGTGTAGCACAGGCAGGAGTCAAACGTTTTTTGACAAGGGGGTGACAGTTCAGATTTGGGGGATGGGGGGGGAGGGGGGTTGAATTGATTTTAAAAAGTCTTTACACAGATACATTGCAAAAGCAAAAAAAAACAACAACAACAAACAAAACAATTCATACAAAAGAAACAATTGAAGTCTTTATATTATGATGTCAGTTTTGGTGATAACTGTGTGGTCCTGGTTTAATGTTTCAGTGGTCCGACCATGTTCATGGTCCTATCCCGAGAAGATGCTGTGGAAGGATGGAGAAATGTAATCGGACCAACAGATCCAGAAAAAGCAAAAGCAGAGGCACCTGACACGTATGTTAAGATGACTCATGTCATGTTGTATTTACTTTTCAGTTGGGGAGCCGTGATAGCCGAATGGTAGAGCGTTGGACTCCCAATGCTCGGGTCGTGAGTTCGAATCCCGGCTGGGGCCACATATTTGTTCTGGCCTTTTTCTCGTTGTCCCGTCTTTGATATCACCCATACGTGGTGGAAAAGGACGTTAAACTCCCAAACACCCACCCACCCTACTTTTCAGCTATTGTACGCAGTATCAAAATTGCATTCAAAGACAGGTTTCACTAATAAAAAAAGGCATATGACACTGTATTGCCTGTGTTGCCCCTCAGGTGTGATGGTGTACATCTCTGTTTGTTTTCATCAGAATTTGTTGGCGTTAGGCAATTTTTGCGGAGTGGTTCATCACAATTGTCTTTCTTTTACAGGCTGCGTGCCCAGTTTGGCACAGACGTGCTGCACAATGCCATACACGGCTGCTCCACAAAGGAGCAGGCAGCGCAGAAGATAGAAAAGATCTTTGGGCACCTTGAGTTCAACCCTGACGGTACTGTGAAAGGTAGATACTGGTCCTGTCGGACCGGGTGACCTGTGTGCGAACTCATCCTCAGCCGGTATCACATCACATAGCTATTAGGTCCCAGTCACCGCTGTGCTCATTCACTTGAGTAGCTGCAATCATTGTGCAAACTTGCATGAGTACCCCCTGACACACACACACACACACACACACACACACACACACACAGATTCACACCGCACATGAAGAAGAAGAAGGACGTCTGTGCACTCCCCAGCCATTTCCAGATCAGGCCCCTTCAAGCCCTTCTCCCCTACCACCACAGTCTTCCTTTCCAAGTTCACCCCCCCCCCCACCCCCCCCCCCCCCCCCACCCCCCCCCCCCCACCCAGCCCATAAAAAAAACATTCTTCCCAGACCAATGCTTCCTCCAAATCCCTCCCACCCCCACATTCATTATGTACACAAGTGAACAGTGCCTACTATGTGCATGTATTGTCTGCTTTGTTTTAGTTTGCTGTTGTTCATAGTGCACACAGCTTTGCATTGCAAGAAAAGCATTTTGGAGTAAGGTTGAGCAAGCTTTCCGTTTTATATATCACACCCAGATGACATATAGATCCAGGTTGTAATTTTTGTTATCCCAAATTCACCTGCTCAACATTCCCAAGGACGTTACTATCCAAAAGAAACTTCCAGCATATCAGGACTTGTTCATTGGTGAATGGCATCAGATGCCTTCAAGGATTTTTCAAAGATAATAGTTTTTCTCCTAACTGTTTTTAGGACTGTTTGTCCTGTCTGATAACACGCACTGCATGATGTTGTGTGTATTTTGAGATACCAGAGCTAACAAGCTAACAATTCCCAGTTCTGAATTTTAACAAAAGCTTTTTTGTGTTTTGTCTTAGTTTGTGACTATTTTGTTTTGGGCAGTCCAAGTATTGTGGAGAAATTTGGAAGAAACAAACTCAAAGCAGAGATGCATTTTTAAAACTGGAAAATTGAAAATGAAGACTACTTTGTCACATTTGATCGGTGTTTAGCAAAATATGAAGAGAAAATTTTTTTCACTGATAAGCTGTGGACTTTCAGAACCTAACAAATTAAAATGGACAGTGTGAATTAATTGGCACATTTGATCACTGTTTGACAAAATGTGGAAGTGTTTTTTTTTTTACTGGCAAACCTTATAAATTGTATTTTCTCTTTTTTTTCAATAATGTGCTTCCTGAGCTTACACTGTGGCATGGTTTCAGTGTGTATGTGCGTATATGCATTCATTTTTCTGAGCTGGAGATTGGAATTGTGTCCCAGGATCAGAGGTACACCACAGGTCAACCGTCCTACAGTGACATCTAGTGCAGTTCGGTTGCAAGTAACATTAAGAGTTGATCAACTGTGGCATGTGATCAGTATTAATTACTGGTAAATAAGGAAGCATGATGTTTTGATGAAACGAAATGTATGCCTCTAGATCAGGAAAAAAAAAAAGAAACAGAAGTATTACAAGCATGGAAGAAGTGTTGATATGTTTTCAGTTGCACTTTTAGACATGTTTAAAATGAAAGTTGAAGATGAGGCATGTAAGGGGAAATTGTTATTCATGTACACTTTGTAATCATTTTCTTTAAAATTGCAGCAGAGTTAAAGTTCATGCAACACAGTATATATGCTATACTATGATCTCTACACATTCGTTTAATACTTTTAACCTTCTTCATATCTGTATTTTAACTTGCTTACTTGCATGTCTAACACTTTTTAACAATCTGCTACTCACATGACTTGTGACCCGTTTTTCAAGACTTCAGCATCACTGTGATCAGTAATCATTTTCATACAACCACTGTCGATATGTGGAATTTTGGCGCAAGAAGATTTTGAGAATATTAATGCAAGAGAGGTGTACGGTGCATGTCATCCTGCGATACTCTTAAAATCCAGATATGCCAAAATTCTACACCAATGGCACTAACTTACATGTTCATGCTTTTAAAGCTGTCTTCTCTTATCTGTTATAGTAGTGGTTTGTCTGTACAGCAGTTTGTAGTTTGTTTGTTTTTTAATGGAAACAACAGTACATGTAGTTTCATTCTGCATGCATTATGTTTTGTACGCACTAACCTTAGATGAAGCAAGAAAATTTTGCGTGTACATGTACATATTTAGTTTTGTTGTGATCAACCCAGAGACTATCATCCCTTCACCCTCCCCCCCCCTCCTCCCCCCACCCCTCCCCCCACTCCCCTCAAAATGTACTGGGTACTGTTTCTAAACTGGCATCTCAAGTGTGTTCAGCTTCTGTACATGTATTAATTACCAGATGAGGGCATAACTGTATGTGTCTAGTTTGTCGCTGCATTGTTGCGGTGGTGAGTGGTATCTTAATAAAATGAATCTCAGTTATGACAAAACAGATGCAAGACAGCACAATCTTGCGTCCAGCAGAAAACTAACTGGGCTAATTTCTGTTTCCTTTTACAGTCCTCTTTATCTGCCTGTTCCCATTATGTTTGATTTCTGGCTGTCTTTACTCTCATTTCAGTGATGGCTTTTGAGGTGTCTCCTGTATCTTTCTGCTTGTCAGACCCTGCTTTACTTTGATCCATGAAATATTATGTATTCATACACTGTATGTAGAACACTGATTCTGGCACTTTCCTTGTAAATGGTGGTAAGGGTGTGTGTAGTGGGTGTGCTCTCACCAAAGTTAATTTTTTGCATTAGAGAAAAAACTATTGTGTGACAAAAGTTTAAAAAAAAAAGAAAAAAAAGATGAAAGGCTTCCATATGCAAACATTGTATTGTTCGTAGATATTTTTCTTCCTGTACCATTTTGTTATGGTGTAATTGTACGATATATCTGTGTCATTTTCCATTTGTAGAGGAAGAGCCAGAACAGGAGGCAGAAGAGCAAGGTTGGTTTTCTTTGATGATTTATCTCTGTGGTTTTCTCCAAGCACTTCCGCTGTGCTCTCTAATGTTCTTTTTTTTGTGTGTGTGTTCTTAAGGTTCCTTCTGTCAGTGCGCCTCCGTCAAAATGGGCAGCGTCTTTTGATGAGAATGACACTTTTTTTCTTTAAATGTTCTTGTCTGAGCAATTTCACTGTTGTAGAATTTCTGAACCTGGCAGTTCATTGCAGGCTACAAGTAGAGACCAGAGAGAAGCATGGGTTTAAGATGTGGTAGGAGGATGAGGGAGGTCTTAATTAAATGAATGGCATTGTGCTTTTTCCTCGCTAAAAAAATAATAAAAGAACTGTCAACATTTTCCCTGCTTCACTGCAGCTGTTATTGATACCACAACTGGCACAGAGGCAGCTGATGTAGCTCCTGAGTATCGACAGCAAGGTTCGCAGTGTTTTTGTCTGAATTCCCACTTCTCATTGCCGCATGCAGTGATCTCAGTCTGCACTCTGGTCCTGTCTTGCACATTCTAATGTCACTCTCAGCTTTTCTTTTTTTACTGTCTTCATTGCTGCTGTCTCCTTCTGTGGTATATATTATGTATGTCACCATCGGAGCTGTTAAGAAGAATATTTAGTGTTTGTTTTTCGGTGTGCAGTGACAAAACGTCGCCTCGATCCTTCTTTTGAATTATGTTTCTCCTTATAACCTCCAGTGGCAGATATATGGTCATCAGATTTTGTGTTACTCCTCTTTGTTGGACCATTCTACACCTGTACCTGCAGGCGTATGCTTCAGCTGTGTAAACTTACAGTGGAAGTGAAAGAGTTACGTAATCAGAGGTACCCTCTTCTTCAACCATATCATGAAGAAGTCACATTCAGCAAATCTGCATTAATGGTGAAGGATTCACTCTGTAACGTGACTGCATGTATGCGTGCTTGATGTGTTGTGTGCCATTCAGTATTCAAGGCACCTTTGGGAATGGTTATGATCTGGAGTGAGGAAACAGCAGGAATAGCCATAGGTAGTTGTATGCTTCAAGAAAGTCGCAGAGAATGTCATGCTTTGCTGGCATGTGTAGTCCTGGAAAAAGAAAATGCATTTTGTAATTGTCTGATGCCCCATTCACTTTCACATGGCATGGGCAGAATTTGTCAGATGGTCAGAAACATCGTCGTCACTCAAAGTCTAAGATAACTGCCACAAAGGTTTGAAGTGGGCACAAAGCGTTCAACTTGCAACAACCATATACATAATCATATGATTCTCATGCAAAGATCAAATATCAGTAACTCAATGTGAGGAATTGTGAACTGTGACTTTATTTGGCTTACTTTACAACATTCAGAGCAAGAGTTAAAATGGCCGGGCCACTTACAAAACTGCTTCTGATCAGTTTGCCTCAAAACATTGTTAATCGGATCCTGCATACAAAGCGTTAATCTCTATACAGCAGCAGAGTGGTTTCACAGAGTAGCGCAGTATTGGGCAAGAGTCTTAAAAGTTCACAACTGCGTGGTGTGCTCTGGAATATATTGTAGCATAAATAAGTGTTAACCCTTTTACAGCTGAGCAGCAGCAGCAGCAAGAACAGCAGGAGGCAGGTGAACAACAAGAAACACAACAAGAACAACAACAAGAAACACAGGAACAACAACAAGAAACACAACAGGAAACACAGCAGGAACAACAAGAAACACAGCAGGAACAACAAGAAACACAGCAGGAACAACAAGAAACACAGCAGGAACAACAAGAAACACAGCAGGAACAACCAGGAGAGCCACAGCAAGAGCAGCAGCAGGAGGGTGAAGGTACATTTTCACCCTGAGCTGTTGACTCACCATAATCCACTAACACATTGCTACCAAGTCTAACCACCTGTCTGAATGTACTGCACCTTTCCTAACACCTCAGTAACTGAAACTACTCCCACTAACCACAGTCTCTGACAAAGATTCACTGACAAGTCTGCGGTTAGGGACAGGTGGGGGGGGGGGGGGGGGGGGAAGGCTTACAATCACTGAATATAAGCAGTATCCACTGATGATTGTCAGCTTCAACGCAGCATAGGGAACACACAATGGTTATTGAACACTGACTGATGGAATGTAATATGCAACGTATCCCTGGAAAACGTTTAAGGAACAATGTTTTGTCATTGTGATATAGTGCGATAGACTTGATGCATGCTGGGTTGAGGGAAAATGCTTTGTTGAGTAGTTTGGTGTGTGGAAATAGACGTGATCGGACATTTGATGGGCAGTGGATGAGTACATGACCAGACGGTCATACTGAGTCATACTTCGAATACTGATTGGACCAGGGCACTTGTAGACTTTCTGTTGAACTTGTGCGTTTCTCACACAGAGTGACAGCTAACCATTCCTGTTCTGGGTGTTCTGTTCTTGACTCTTCTGAAGGAAGGTTACTTCACAAATTAACATAGAACTTTCTGTACTCACTTTAATAGTACTTCTTCTGTATGCACTGTACTACCTGCTTTCAACTTGAACTTTTGCTTCTGACCTTTGAGTTTTGCAGTTCATTTTGTCACAGGTTTCTCCAATGCTGCACATTTTCTCGTCCTGTTTCTTTGATCTTTCGTCCGTATTCATACTGTAGTATTTGCTTCGACGTCTCTCCAGCGGCCTAAAAGTTCTGTGTGACTCATGGTGTGTTGATTGTTTTACAGAATTTTTTTTTTATGTGCATCAATATGGACATTGGCAATCTTGTTTTCCCTTCTTCTTTGTTCTTCATCTTTCAAATATGTAATTGTGCCATCCTTTCCATGAATTGCTTGCATGTTTATACTCATATTGATCGACATGTACCATTTATGATAATGTACGTTCACGTTACATGTGAACCTTTTAAAGCCAGTTTGCTCTGAACTATGCATTCTGTCTCTGCTGTCATTATCACTGTGCCTCCAGTTGCAGTTGCATTAACCGAAAATGAATGGTCAGTAAGCATGTTTGTCTTAATGAGTAAATTTTGAGCAGGTGTTTTAGACACTGTGAGATATTAGCTATAGCTTGTGCTTGGCGGCATTTATGTTGATAGGATTGTGTGAACATGCATTTGCATAATTTTTAATTAATTTATGCCCAAATCGTGTACATTTATGATCATTGGTGTGATCCATTGTAGTGAGATGAAAGATGCAAGCGTCAGTTCTTCATAAGAGAAATGGTTTAGAAGACAGAACGACAGCCACTTGGTGGTGTGCTAGGACAGTATTTGTGCAGGGGAAAGTGTTGGTGTACAAAGAAAAGTATTAGTGCACAAGAGAGTGTCAATGTGGAAATGAAAAGTGTCGGTGTGCATGATAATTACTGGTGTGCAAAAGAAAAGTGTCGGTGTGCAAGAAAAGTGTCGGTGTGCATGGAAAGTGTTGGTGTGTGAGGAAAAGTATTGGTGTGCCCGTAAAAGTGTTAGTGTGCATGGAAAAGTGTTGGTGTGCACAGCAAAACATCAGTGTGCATGGGAAAGTATCTTTTGTGTATGGAAAGTGTCAGTGTGCAAGGAAAAGTGTTGGTGTGCAGAGAAAAAAATGGCGCAAAAGGAGGAATCATGGCATGTAGAGGAAACTGGTACTAAGGCAGATATGTATAATGTTTTTAAGTGTACACAACCATGTCAGATGATAACTGATACTGATAATCATGGTGAAGGTTGATGTGCTTTCTTCACTGATGTGTTAGACATTCTTGTGTTGAGCTTTGGGCTTGTATCATTTGCGCTCCACTGGGAGAAGTTTTTGACGTGGTGACGGTTTTGGTTGTGCAGCGGGTCAAGGAGAACAGCAAGCTCAACAGGAACAACAGCAGGAGGGCGAGGGGGCCGGTAAAACAAATTTCCCTTCACACTGTTTTCCACTGCAGCTGTTTTTCACCAGCTTTTCACTTTCAGCTTCGCAACTTGGAACTGCAAACTTTCCTTCACCTTTGCTGACTTCATTCACTTTGCTTGCAATGATTTTTTTTTTTTTTTTTTTTTGGTGGGGGGGGGGTGGGGGTGGGGATGTCTCACTGTTCTCTTCTGTTACACTAGCTCTATGCATGGCAGTTTAGGTCCATTTTATTTATATCCTGTTTCTCTGCTTTTGTGTAGCACCACTTTCTCGCAGACTGTTTAGGGCACAGCTGCTGTGTGTGCAGCCTCTACAGAAGTAAGGGTATTTTGTTGGGTTTTGGGATCAGAATTTTCTTTTCTTGAGGTTCCTTTGGGTTCCTCGGCTTCAACTGTATCAACGATGTGCACTTCTGCATGCCGTCTGTTTCTTTATTTTACTTTATTTCCTCGTGCAGACATCTCTTAGCAGTCTTTCAGAACCTTGGCTGCTGCTCTTCTGTCCTTGCAGCACAATGCACTGCATTCTTGCTTGTTTTCGGCTTATGCTGGTCACCTTCACTTCTCTTACTCACACATGCTAGAGCCCACTATATATCTATTCTTATGTATGTACACTTGTCAGGCGCTGTAGGAAGTATCTCACACCGTTACTTATTTCAGTACCCTACGTGAGTACCGGTAGAAACGTTACAGATATGTCTGGCTTGGAAAACTTGAGCATGCGCGCGCACGCACGCGCACACACACACACACACACACGCACACGCACACACACACACACACACACACACACACACGCACGCACGCACACACACACACACACACACGCACGCACACACACACACACACACACATACATGAATTTGTACTTGTGAATCTGTACTTTTAAACAGCACATGGCCTACCTGATTCTCGCTCTGTAGAGACTACTGTCTGGGTCTTTTTCTGTCTATACCTACTGATGCACCTGCCTCACTTGATGTGAACGCCCACTCCTTATTTCAAGTTCTTTTCTGCTGCTTATTTTGCGTACACTTCTCCAACTTCACCTCCACTGTTGTTTCAGTCTCGACGTTTGATCCCTTATTGACAATTGATTGTATTTTAAACAGCCATGCTAAACAGTCGGCAGCTGTTGTTGAAATATTAAGATACCATTTATGCTGTAGGTGTGGTTCAAGGCTGCATGTAAGAATACAAAGAGTTCAAATACCACATTTTAACGCACTTGACAGTATGCAATGCTCTCTGTTGACAAATCTCTTGGGTAAAATAGAATGCAGTCCATCTTAATTATCTTTGGATGAGGGAAGTGACAAACAGTATTGGATGAGCTGAAACAGCCATACTGCAAAAAGGAGATGACAATTTCAATGGGCTAAACGGTCTATAAAAGGCCTGTTATTGAGTTATAAAATCCTGGTTAGCTGTACAAATCATGTAATTGTCATACTTTTCGACAGGAGGTGATGAGCAACGTCCAAAGTCAGCTGAAGGGCAGCAGGATGAAGGTATACACGTAGAAGCTCTTTAGGAAATTCATCAACTTCTGATTTCTGGTTCTCAACCTTTCATCTTTTTTTGCGGTCTCTTTCTGTTTGTGGATTGAGGACTCTCTAAACTTATCCTCTTTTAGTCATAAGTTGGTTTTATGGATTCCTGTGTAGAGTTTGTCGATTAAGGACCACCAGTGATACTTTCCCTGAAATTTTGTTGTTTTTTGTGTGTAATTTGATGGGCATGTGTCTTCAGCCAACTCTCCTTGTCAGTTGCTTATGGACATAGTCAGCTCGTGATCCATGCGATGAAGAAGAATACTGCTGGCTTTGAGAAGTGGTTTTGTTCAGTCTTAGCTTAGCACTGGTCAGCATTAATGAGTCTACTCTGTCATTTATTTAAGGTTTTGTACCATTGCTTGTTTCCTAGGTTTTGACACTGGCTCTCTCTCTCTCTCTCTGTGTTTCTGAGGGTACCATCTTGCTTCATTTGCACTTGCATAGTTAGGTCACAGACGTGCTGAGTCAGTTAGGTCTGCAGCTGGATTCAACATAAATTAACACATAGCCAAGGAGTCAGGTGTATGCTGTTGAAACTTAAACCATGTGACATTTTTTGTCAGGAGGTCAGGAGCAGCTCCCTGAACCATCCCAGGGACAGAAGGAAGAAGGTATATACACGCCTCACTTTAGTCAGTCTTTCACTTCTCCCTCACTGTAGAAGAGCTTCACAACTTCAAGTGCACTTGTGAGAGTATTGTCCTCTGAAGTTGTCTGTGAAACGTTTTCCTGTTGTAAGAAGGGTATTTTAATTAAATTGACTCCTTTAGGGCTCAAACCATGTTGATGGTCTGTCGTCTGTGGCTTATTAATGATTAAGGTTTCGTTAGGCTGAACATATGTGACTGTATGGCACATTTTGGCAGGAGGTAATGAACCGAAGGAAGGACAGAAGGAAGAAGGTATATATACATGACCTAGATTGCTTGTACTGTTTCTGGCATTAGATTTGTTGCTTCTCTTCTCATGGCTCTTCGCTCAGACTAGCTTTCATATCTTCTTGTTGCGGCCTCTTCTTTTCACTACTCATGAGAGTTTCAGGTTTATGCTTCTTACAGTTGCTGTAACTTTTGAGCCTTTTCATGGTTTGGAAGTACAGATTTAAAAAAAAAAATGCTTTCAGGTGCATTGTAACACTCACTTCTGCTTTGTTTATACTGTAGATGTTAAACTTTGCTGGGGAAATTTGTTTCAGCTTAGGAGGTGGTTCCAGCTTGTTCAGGTGCGGTCAGTTGGCTGCACCGTTCCTTTATTGTTTTGTTTTGTTCAATCAAATTTGTTTTAATCATACAGCTTCTCAGACTGCTGCACATAGACAGAAGGGCTTGGGGAAAAACTGATGAAGTACAGCCAGCCAGTCTGTCATTTTGGACTTGAAAAGATTTGTTTCACTGAGCCTTCCTTTTATTTGCTGTTGTGCAACGCTTTTGAAAGGCTGTGTCTTGGTCTTCCTGTTTTTGTTCAAACAAGCCACATCACTATTACAGTTCAGATCTTTGACTTCTTTTGTATACACATCTTCATGATGTTGTTGTGCAATTGCTGTTCATCTATCTACTTGCAAAGGAGAGGAAGGAGAGGAATATGGTATGGCAGAATATGATGAGCCAGATGAGCTGGAAGACAGGGCCGTAACTGATGATGAAGCAGAGTCTCAAGATGGTGCTGGTCTAGAGGAAGAGGAGGAGGAAGAGGAGCAGGGTGATGATGGTTATTCTGAAGCCACGGAAGATTATGAAGGGTCAAATGAGGAAGATGTACAAGAAGAAGTTGAAGACGAGCCTGTTGAAGATGAAGACGAGGTAGAGGAGCCGGTAGATGATAGACCAGGGGATGTGCTGGATGTCAGAGACCAAAAACAAGAGTCAAGTGGAGTGCAACAGGGACGGAATGAGCAGACAGATGAAGAGTCAAACGTTCAGAAGATCAACGATGAAGAATGGAATGATGTGCCAGGTGGTGTCGCGGCAGGTATACAACAACGGTTTCGCTCTCCCTTCTGATGTGAACCTGGCTGGATCCCTGTGTACTGTACCTTCTCCTGAGTGACCCCCAAGTATGCAGCCAGCTCCTGGTGTTGTCAATTCCAGTCTTTGGTTGACCATATTTGCTGGATCCCGATTGTGTTGTGCAGACCTGAATTTTTGGTTAACCTTTCACTTGTACAAGCCTGTTTTACAGAATCCAGACTGTCATCTGGACGGGTTCTTATCCGACTGGACCCTGTGTTATATTGTGTCAGGTGTCTGGACTGACACTGTACCCTGCATGACATTGTTTCTTGGTGGAGTTTTGTGTCATTGGTGTCATTATCTCTGGCAGGATTTAAGTTTTTAGAGCTGTAGTTGCTGGAAACATGCATGTCTAAATCTGTTTATGAACGGATGCTTTATATAGGTATGTATACTCATGATAAGCAGTAGAAGGCACGTATGCATGGGCATGTATCTCACAAAGAGGTGTTCATTTAGGCCTAAGCTTTGGTGCTGGCTGTCTGTATCTGGTACACATTGTCTGCATGTTGTTCATGGCTTTGTGCATACCTTGTGTTCATCTGTCCAGTGACTGGACAAGCTTCATTTGCCGTGCATGTGTCACCTAACGGTAGAGCCTTGCTTTCTCTCTGTTTCTCTGCACGATTCGTTGATTATAAACATGCAGGTGGCTTAATTCGTGCTTGTGGTTTAGTTTGCAAGTTTCAGGACATTAGAGTGCATACAACTTCATACAACAGCTACAGATTCTGTTCTCTTGCTTTTCATGTTGTGGCGTGTTTGATTACCTGGCAGGTTGTACCCTTCACAAGCCAGGAGGCTGCATTTGATTTTGTGAATGCCTTTGGCTGGGCCTTGTATGGCGTTCTTGCATGGTTTGGTCTCATTGTTGTGGTGTAAGTGACGCCTTGATTGCAGTGAACTGTTGAAGCCTTTTGGTGTTTTGTGTAATTTGTATTATGTCACCCTGATGGTCATGACAGATTGCTTATATGGTGCATGTTTTTCAACTCTGGTGTTTTTCTTTTCTTTTAGAGTCTGTTGTTTTTTGGTTGTTTTTTTCCCCGTCACTTTGCTGTCCTGTCTGTATGCAGCATGTATAGTGCTTCATGTTTATTGTCATAACATTGTATGGCTGCCATATGCAAATTGCAAATGTTAAATCACAGCACATATTTCCCCACTCCCATTTCTTCTTACAAATAATGTTTACGCATGTGTGTGTTTTTGTTTTTTTTCACCTTGGGAGGAAAGGTTTATTGACATTCTGACTGCTAGTGTGCTATTGATTAAAAAAGGCATCGTGGGCTGAAAGAACGGACACCACTGAGAAACATCAGCATGCACGTGCATATCCTTGGGATCCATGATATGGATGGCAACAAGACTACATTGACAAGACCAACAAAGTCATGAAAGCGTTGGAGGAACTGTGTCAGACAGCATCAGCGAAGCGTGAAGATTCACCCAAAGACCGTCAGCTGCAATTAGTTTTCCATGCACGAATTTTGTAGCACATGTCACTGGATGTTAATGCTGAATGATGATAATCCTCACCTTCACGAAACCCTACCCCTCCCCCCCCCCCCCCCCCCCATTACCCAACAACCTATAAAACCCTCTGAATGTCTCCTAACAATCCGTTCATTTTGCAGATTGCAGTGAGACAGTAATCATAATTGCTTCTGACTAGCTCAGCGTTTAAGAGCATTGTTTGTTGATATCTCATTGTGTATTTCTATCTAACATGTTAGGAAATCTAAAGAGTTTAAAGATTTTTTTGGAAGGCTTTCCAAGCCTAGTACATATGTACTAACAAATTCACCCTCAGAAAATTAATGCCACCAGTTTACAGGTTTGACCAATACAGGTTTGTCACCTTCACTTATTTGAATCTCAGAGAAACGTTTAAAAGAATACTTTTGTAAAAGAAACTTCAAAAAGGATTAATCTGCCAATAAAGTTAACATCTAACAAGAATTGACACTGACACTGCTACTGACCGTCACTGCATGCCGTTGATGCCTGATTTTTGTTTTGCACCCTTCACCTTGCACTGTTTGCTGTGGTTTGTCAGCTCAAGGAGGTGCCAAACCAGAGGAAGCCCCAGCAGGAGAGACTGCAGCAGAGGAGGCAGCACCAGCTGCAGACACAATAACTGAGGAGGCGGAGGAGGCCGGTGAGACAAAAGAAGCCCCCAAAGAGGGTGACTCCACCCAACAGGATGATGCCACCAAACAGGATGATGCCACTAACGCGGGTGACGCCACCAAAGAGGGTGACACCACCAAAGAGGGTGATACCACCAAAGAGGGTGACACCACCAAAGACGGTGCTGATGACACCAAAGATGGTGATGCCACCAAAGACAGTGGTGACACCGCCAAGGATGGTGACACCACCAAGGATGGTGACACCACCAATGAGGGTGACACCACTAAAGGTGGTGGTGATGCCACAAAGGATGGTGACACCACTAAAGAGGGTGATGGCACCAAAGAGGGTGATGGCACCAAAGAGGGTGACGCCACCAAAGCGGGTGACGCCTCCTAAGGTTTGTGAGGAAAACAAAGCTTTTCAGTCTTTTATGCTGCGGTCTAAATTCTCTTGTCAGCCGATTGTCAAGGGGAATCTGTAGGGGAACCGGTCTGCTTGAGTGTCGGGCACTTTCTTTTCCTCATAAAAGGCATTTCAGTTCATTGTTGTTGGTTTTTTTTGTGTGTGTTTGGGTTTGATGTTGCACTCACATCGTTTTGTTGTAACTGCATGAACTTATTTTGGGGGTAAGCTTGTTAGTAGATTTTTACACGTTTATGCATGCAGAATGTTTGTGATTTGACCTAAAGCACTGCGTCCCAGATCGATGCAGTGTTTTTTGTGTTAAGTGTGCATGTTTTCTGCCACATTTTTCTTTTTGTCATGGTGTTTCGCATGTTGAAATTGCGTTGCACCTTTCAGATGCGTGAGTTTCAGTCATTATGTACACCAGAATTAAAAGCACAGGCTGATGGCGGTTTTCATTTCTGTGTGCAGCATAAGCAGCCACTTACCATCCAAAAAGGTGAGATTACTGTGAATCTAAAATTTGTTCAACAAACGCTCGTGCTGACTAAATTAATTTGAATTTCTTTGTCTTGCGCGTGTTATGTGATTTGAAAAAAAACAAAAAAACTAAACAAAACAAAAAATACACCACCAAACCTTCTCACTCTCCCGCATTGAAGTTTTGTTTAGTCAGTTTAAATGGCCGCTGAAATGATCATAGTTCTGCAAACAAAGAACAGTGTATTCACGTATTTATATTTTGTGGTTGCAGGCTCGAAATGTTCCAGCCAGATGAAGGGTTATCGCTTTTGTGTGCCACTGCCTGACAGCCCATGCGATCGACAACCTGTGATAGAATCTGCATGTTGTATTTTTACCAAACAGACGTTAAAACTGCAAATGACAGACCGACTGGTTTTGTTTCACAGAGGCAATGACTCCTGTTTTATTTTATTTATTTACACACAGGTATGCCACTATTGTGATAAAAACAAAAATTACAGCTTCTTGCTATTTACTGAAGCTGAAAAATGATAGGAACTGCTGAGGGAGAGAACTTGAAGTACTAGTATTTACATTACTGTACAACTCCATGCACATGGTTCGCTGTGCATCAACCGGCCAGAACTGGTGAAACGGTCGCGCCTTCATCTGTTTTGAAGGGGACAATACCAGAGCTTTTTTGGGGATACACTCTACAACCCCTTCTCCAACCCCCCACCCCTTCTTTAAAAAAAAAAAAAAAACAGGAAAAAAAAACCCAAATAAATAACAATAAAAAAAATATAATAAAATAAAATAATGATTTAAAAAAATCATGAAGTGCTATAAGTTAGAGTATTTCTGTTTATTTGTTTGATTGTAAAGGGGCATGGGTGGGATTATTTGCATATTCATTGGTTGAAAGTGGGGTGGGGTGCATACTAATGGGCAAGGGGGCTATTGGAGAGGGGCAAATAGAGAAGTGAAGGTATTGTTGAATGGGGGTGGGGTGCATACTAATGCCCAAATGGAGAGATGGAGGGGGGGGGGGGGGAGGGGAATAGAAGAGTGACGGTATCAAACAATTAATGGATTCAAAATGCATCTCAAGATATTCATTTGGGAACCATCCAAATGTGTAATATAATGTACATTTGTTTTACCCTGTGGGGTGCTTTGTTCATCATAGCCTTATTACATTTTTATACAACTGCAAACACTCTTCTATTGTTTTCTTCTTCTTTTTTATCTTCTAGTTTTTGCCTACACGACTCTGTGTGTGTGTGTGTGTGTGTGTGTGTGTGTGTGTGTGTGTGTGTGTGTGTGTGTGTTTCCACCATGAGATTCAAGGCAAACATACACCACACTGGCAAAGGTTTGTCACAAGAATTACCCCGAGTCACTGAGTCATCACATGATGCTGTAGTTTATTGCTGGTTGCATGGATACAACACTCCCAACAATTGCTTGCTCTCCACAATGAAAATTCCTTTCCAAAGAATTAAATGCATACTGAACACATATAAGGCATTCATCAGTTCATCATGCTGGCAACGCCATGTTTATATTATACGTTTTGACCATGATCCAGCTACACTAAATTTTATCACATGAAAACAGAGAGGTATAAGTAAACGATTTCTTCTATAGTTTAAGTTTGTGCAGATGTTTCAATGATCCGTGAACACAGTAAATTAGACTTTTGTCTTCTACTGAATACCTGAATATTAAAATACCTGAATCTTTACATGTACGAAACACAGACCACAAATGAGATGCCACTTCAGTCCATACTGAGTACAGCACATGCATGAACTTGTATAAGAAGCATTTGCTAACTTCACTTCATGGCCATGTGTCAACAGCATTTTCTTTATTCAGTCCAGTATTTCCTTATATAGTCATCAAGAGAAACAGAGAGCAAGAATGAACATTCTGTTTGACTCTTCCACATTATGACATGATTCTAAATGTTTATGTATGTTCTATATAAATAACATGCTTTTTTTGTGCTTTTTTTTCCCCCTTTTTTTTTAAACACCAGTCTGTACACAATAATCTAAAATAACAGAATATGCCTAACAATAAATGCAGGAATTTACCATCATCTGTCACACAAAGCTTACAGATAGATTTTAGTTCACATGACTATATATATATATATATCACAGTTACAAAGTACACATTTAGGTAGAGCAGTGAAATCTGTGCTCACATTCTGTCAAGAGAGTAGAAATGCCTGTGAAAATGAAGCTGCAGTAAGCTTCACAATCTGCGGTTTGCTTTCCCTTGTGCGTTTTTCGCCGCTACATCTTACATGTGCATGACCAGACTGGCTGAATGTTAAGTGTTTCAATGATTTTGTTTTTTTTTAAAAAGAAAGAAAGAAAAAAAAAGTTCAGTTGACTGTACTAAGGGCCGGTGTGCTGGGTGACTGAATAGTTTCTCAAAGGCTTCATTGTTCAGAAGGCACTAAATATCACAGTTACATTACGCAGTCGTGTGGCACATGTACAAATATTCAGGGCTGACCGAGTACTCGCAGCAGGTGGCAACTGTCATTCACATGAGAGAGAAAGAGAAGAGAGAGAGAAAGAGAAAAGTAAAAAAAAACCACTATAATGCGAAGTCTGGCCAGCAATTTTCCAGTACACATGAAAACAACAGAAGATTTTCAATGTCAAACCCAATTACACATACATGATCATTTTCCAGGAATGTGGTGGGCTCAACGAGTCTGTTCCATCTACAACAATGTGGTCTTGCATAAAATCAGTATGAATAAAGGTGTGATGATTGGATTGCACTGTTGTGAGTTTTATGATACTTTCTTACACCAAAAGCAAAATGTTCACATGCCTGTATGATGAAACGGTCATTGCTTTGAACTTTCACAGAAACGTTTGAGGCAATTATTCCACCCGTTTAACACAACTTATCACAAAAAAAGGATCAAAATTGTTATAACACAGCCACATGCATGCCAGAATTGTATTTCTGTTTGCCAGCAAAGTCCTCAAGACAGGGAGACAAATGCACAGTTTGTACTGTCCACTGCGGTGGACAGAGCGAAACAAAAAACATTTTTAAAAATACAAAAAAGTCAACAAAATAATCTCACTAGCCTCAGACCAATACATTTCAAGAACACGAGAAACATCAAAGGTGATGCCAGTCACCCGTACGACAGAAGGGCATCATGCAGCATCATCCATTTATAAGTCGGCAACTGAAGGCATGGCCTAGAACTGCACACGCCCAACAGAACATTAGCAAATAAACACACTACTCCTGTGCTTAGATGACATGGTTGATGTAAATATTACTCGGGCCTTTGAGTTACACTTTGTTTCATATTCCCAGTCCTAGTGGTGTTTGTCAAGTATGGAGCTGTTTCACTCTGTGTATCACACGGTACGCATTGTGCTCTGCTGAACAGAAATACCTGGTGGTTGGCGGCCAACAAAACAGAGCGCTGCAGGAACAGCATGATGCTGTGTATGTTTTGATGATGTAACGTGAAACAAGCCCCGTCACGAAATGGATACATACGAGGTTTTAAAAATCTTGCGGAAAATTTATGGGGTAAAAATACCTGCATTTGAGAATGTGTCCCACTGAAATCCCCCCCCCCCCCCCCCGATCCCCCCCTCCCCCACCCCAAAAACCCCCAAAACAAAAAACAAACAAAAAGCAAAAAACGAAACAACCCCAAACAAACAAACAAAAAAACGGACCTACTCAAGACAGCCCTGTGCACATAAATGAATGATAAGAATGAATTCCATTGTGTACTACTTTTCCATGACACAGAAAATGAAAAGTGAAAACAACAACAAATGACACCCACACTTTCACAACGACCGGTACATTGTACGTTTCACTCAATGAAATTGTGATGAAGGCACTTGCCTCTACAACTCTTTCCACTGAAAACTGACTGCTAGAAAATGGGTTTGCAAGATCTGACGCAAAGAAATAAGACATGACTGATAAATCTGCAACCAATACATGTAATCACATATACAAGTACACTGATATGTGTTTTGTTTTTTCTATATTGAAGTCTATGCTGAGTCTGTCACACGGAAACTCATCATATTTGCCAAAGATGTTTTAATCTTGGAAAATTGAGTATGATGGAAAGCTCAAAATTAACCACGGCAGAAAAAAAGCGAAGACTACACCGCTCAACAGATTGATGGCACAACGTTACGGCTGATATGCACATGCATTCTGTTCAGATTACGGCATGTTAATAAGAGGAAAGTTGATTATCACAGAAGATGTATATGTATCCTCAAACATCAATCTATGGCCTGCTCTTCTAAGCAACAGCACACACACCGTTTACCACCAATACTGGCTTTTAATGTCATACCATCTCCTACTTTGTGCAGACCGCCAAACAAAATGCAGCAAGTTGTCTTTGTCTATCATGCGGAACAGCATCCATTGCAATACTGTGCAGTTCATTCTACCTGCATCTTGTAAGCCGGTGACTTGGTGCAAACACTAACCAAGTTTACCACACTTTGAAATGTGTTTTGAAACTCATGAGGAAATATTACTGTGCACACGAACACTTTACAAAATGTACCATGCGCATACCACAGTAGAAATTCTGGCTACTTATGCAGTATATTGGAAAACTGAATTTTGCCGTACACTCAAGCCACATACATGATCAGATAAATTGTAGAGTTTTTCTTTCTCAAAGCAAAATTATTTTGTTTGCACTTTTCATTATATTCATACCCCTTAATAAACCAATGGGGTGTGTGTGGGTGGGGTGGGTGTTTGGGGGGGTTTAAAGTCCTTTTCCACCACATACGGGTGATATCAAAGACGGGGCAATGATGAAAAAGCCAGCACAAATATTTGGCCCCAGCCAATGGGGTGTGGAAAGGGGAGGATTTATTTTTATATTTTTGTTTATTTTTTCGGGATTTGTCCAGAACCTGAGAGTATTCACCAGAAGCTTAGTTATTAGGGAACATGCATGTATATATACAAAGTGTATCCTCCAGTACAAATAAATTACCAACAGAATACAGCCCCTTGCATACCCCACCCCCCTCAAAGAAAATGACAAATACATTGCACCGCAAATACCAGATTTCCAGCTGGTTCAAAGAACAAAATCACATTATCCTGAATCACAAGACATGTACAGTGTACTTGTGTCCCTACAACTTTGATCGCACAGCTCGTGTGGTCCATACAGGTACACTTGTACCACACAATACTAGTACACATGTACCACACTAGTACACATGTACCACACTAGTACACATGTACATGTACCACACATCTCTGCCCTAACATTATTTTTCATGGTATTTGCAATATGTGTATCAAGAATACATGTGTACTGGCATCGCTTTAGTGCAGGACGTGATAACACACAAAATACCCAGTGCATACCACAACTTGTAATGCCAGGAAATGAATCGAAAATGTCCGTTCCAAAGAAAAAGCTTCTCAGAACGTGCGATAAATCTTTCATCCGAGGACATCCCCCTCATAACACAGTATGTTGCTTGTAAAGTCTGGAGACCACTGTACTGGTGAACGCTGGTGAATGCTGAAACAGTTGAGGCCACTGCTGTACCATGCATACCAGACTGTCACGACCAAGCCAGTATCACCACTACGGCCCTCTGTGGGATGCAAATGGTATTATGGTCCGCAAGATTCACAACCTGTCGGTGTATGTATCAGTATGAACACTGTTTGGATGGATTTTACAGCACGCTGAGCAGAGACAGGTTTCATCAACGTGGTTCCGGCTTCCCCTTCACCCCGACAATGATCAGCTTGCCATCCTTGAGACCCACCAGCATGTGACTGTTGCCATGGGTGACAGTGAGGCACTGTATGGGGACCAGCAGCTGAAGGGCCGTCAAGGGTTTCAGACTGCACAGCACAATTGAGATCATGAGCATTTGTGAAATGCAATTTGTCACCTGTCAAACAGTGACATAGAGATTTTTTTCATGGTGAGTCTTGGACTAAAACTGCCATAGACCGGATTTCCTTTCTGTTTCTGTTGTTGTTGTTTTGGGGTTTTTTTTGGTTTTTGGTTTTTTGGGTTTTTTTTTTGGGGGGGGGGGGGGGGGGGAGGGGGGGGGATGAATGCCTTCATCAGCATTTGTTCATGTTTACGACGTTTACAGAATTTAGTTACAGCAGAAAAGCACCCCAAACTGATTCGAAAGAGTTGGAACAATGAGGCCCTTTCCCTTCCTAACATTAACCACCCCAAAAGAAACGTGCAAAGAGGGTGAAATAAACAGAAGCTCTCACCTAAACAGCTGGAAGACCGTGAGCTGACCGTCAGAGTCCCCCAAGACAAGGTTGTCTCCAGCTACAACCATGTGAGTGACTCCAGTCACAACCCGACGGGAACACAGGAACTTGCCGTTCACTGAGTACTGGTGAAGGACATGTTTTTCCTGTAGAGGCAGAACAGACATTATTGAAGACTTCAGTATCTAGCATTTTGACTCACACTGAGAAAGAGTTCTGTCAAGAATAAAGCAAAACAAGAAAAAAACAAAACAAAACCAAAACAAAACAAAACAAAAATGTTAAAAAAGAAATCATTTAAAATTCAGACAGACATTCAATAATATTTATACAGAGATTCAATAAAATTCAACAAAACTTTTTTAAAAAATTCATACTGAAATTTGAGATGCTAATCCCAAGTGACATATGATCAAACAACGTATACCGTCTTTCCCAGGGCACTGGTCTCGGTACAGTAGAGCATGATCTGCCCCATGTCCGACACGCACAGCAGTGGAATGTCCAGTTTTGATCCTGGATCACATGATGGCCGCAGTGTATGCATGTAGTGTCCACGTCGCACGGAGTGCAAGATCACTGTTCCATCCTGATCACAATAATGATATTCATACAATACATATTCATATGTGTAGGCTGATATGACACATCAAACATCAGACTATTCAAAACTTTAAAAAAATTTAATTTAAAGTTAAGACATGTGTGTGTTCATGGATCACCTGTAACCCCAAAATGAAGTTGCAGTATCAGCAAAGCACATTACTGATGCTCTGCTATAGCCATCTAACGGAAAATCTTTCTGCCAGAGTCAAAGAATAGTGCTTATATAAGCGAGGGTCACTACTGCTGTGCAGAAAAACTTTCAATAAATTATGAACAGCCTGCTCCTACTATTTACACTGTGCAAATATTTCACACATAAAAGATCACTGTGACTCTGAAAACGTAGCCAACCTTTGAGGCAGACACCGCCAGATCTAGCTCTGTAGACATGTGGACGTCTGTCACTTCTTCATCATGGCCATAGAGTGTGATCACAGACCGAGTGTCAATGTTGCTGCTGAACCCGCCCTGAGACATCCAGGAAATAATAAAGAGAAAATGTAAGTAAAACAAGATCGGACTCAAATATTCATAAAATAATTCAATTCCTTTCTGTTCTGCTGTCAACAGTGCCACAGCTACATTGCCATCTGAACATGACACTTTTATCAGCCGCAGTCATCACGCAAACATGCCCCCACCCCCTCCTCACACCCCCCCCCCCCACCAACCCAACACAAAAACAATCAAGAATAATCAAACCAAACAAAACCAAACACACAAAGGTCTGTGGACTGCACGCTGCAGTGTGAAGTGTTTTATGAGTAACTCTCCAAAACAAGTTGACCTCAGAAAAACAGTGTACATCAATGATCATCCTGGTTGCAGACTGGGAACGTTACCTGCTGAGTGATTTCCCACACCATGCAGGTCGTGTCTCGAGAACCTGTGATGAGGTGACGGCCACAGTGGTCCAGTGCCATGCATGTTATGATGTCTGCAACAGACAAAATTCAAGATGTAACAAGGCACTATCCCCCCTCCCCATTTGTACGCACGCACACACGCACACACACAACTCAAACACACCGCAACTACACAAAAATGAAAAGATCTACGTACCCACACATCCTGATGTTACCCCCCCCCCCCCCCCCCAAAAAAAAAAAAAAAAACAAAAAAACCTCACAGCACGCCTCACCCGCTCCGTTATCTACACACAGCAGCCCTTACCAATGTGTCTGACGATGTGGTTGACGGTGCACGCTTTGTCCAGGCGATACACCTGTAGACTGTTGTCCCAGTAACCCCCGCTCAACAACAGCCGAGCATCATGGGTAACAGCGAACAGCTTGGACTCCATCTTCAGTCCCGGAGCAAATGGACCCCCGATTCGCTTCTTGGTCCTGTGAGAGAGATGATGGCCAACTTGAAAAGATTCAGATTCTACTGGTATCTTGATCAACACTTTCCGTTCACTTACAAGGACACTTAGCTGAGAATCCAACACCCAAAGTATGTCTTTTTTTGTGTGTGAAAGACCCAGTCAAACCACATATAGGTTTTTTTTTTATGGGTTATTCCTTTTCACAGTTCCAGAACAGAGCAAAGCAACTCATACTAATCTTAATGAGTTGGAACGGTGATTTACTTTCCCTTCCCAATAATTACTGCTAACCTTGAGCACATGTGTAAAGGGTAAAATAGACATGCCTATTGAAAACAAAGAGGTTTAGATGTGGTGACAAGACAGTATACCGTAGAAAAGATATACATTACTAGTTGTGTTGTATCTTTGGTGGTAGGCATCAATGAGTCAATGGACTAGACTTAGTGCATGAAAACACCAAAATGAGCTAGCGACGAATGAACCTGGAGGTATGGAAAAGCTTACTTGGGACTGAGCATGGTTGCGTCTTTCTCAAACGTGTAGTAGTTCATGATGTTCTTGTCAAAAGGCAGCCAGCCATGGACGCCAATGATTCCATCCTCTGTCACAGTGATCTGAATAAGACAAAAATGAGTTTGACATCCTCTTGTGCAAAAGACAGAAAGAAAGAAAATACTGCATGGCCACAAAAAGGCAAACGCTTTTATTCGCATTTATTTAGTTGATTATTTATCTATTACTCAGTTATGCGTTTATTTATCACTTTTTGTATACATTTGTAAAGCACCTAGAGCCCCGGCCTCGGAGATTAGGCGCTATAGAAATCCTCATTATTATTATTATTATTATTAACAGCAAAGACAGCATGAGTCCCTGCCTTCAGCATGAAAAAGGCTCGCTATATCTTTGTATCTGAAGTGGTGACTGCACCGATGGGAAAATATCTGCAGCAAAACTTACAGAAAAAGTATCAGGCAAACAAATACATGCAATCCTGATGAATAAATACACTATGCTTACCATGCTGTCTGGCATTCCTTTCTGCAGAATTGAGCGAGTCTGACTGCGAGGGACGTGCACGAACACCAATGGATCCAACTCACTAGACACCTATCAGCAGTGAAAACAAAACAAAAAATTATGTTTAGAGAAAAAAAAAAAACGGAACTCCACATTTCAATATTAAATGATAATAATGGCAGTAATAAATCAACAAAACTCCAAACAAACCAGCAAATCCCCCCCCCCCCCCACCCACCCACCCAACAAACAGCTTTACCAAAAACAACCAACTTGAAACTACCTCTCACCTCAACAAAGAACGGCTTGAGGTCCGAGAGGAAGTAGAAAATGCTCATGGGTCGCCCTGCTTTGTTCGCTCTGGCAGCTGCCTCCTCAAATGACATTCGTTTTGGGTGAGGCTCCTGTGTAGGAAAAAAGCATGCTTAATTGTAATGTAAGTTTCTTCTTCAGCATCAAGGGGCATATATAAAAATGTGTTGCTACACGCCACTTACTACACCACGACACCCCACTTACTACACCACGACACCCCACTTACTACACCACGACACCCCACTTACTACACCACGACACCCCACTTACTACACCACGACACCCCACTTACTACACCACGACACCCCACTTACTACACCACTACACCCCACTTACTACACCACGACACCCCATTTGCTACACCACTACACCCCACTTGCTACACCGATACTCTGTTAACCCACTTGCTACACAATACTCTGCTACACAGCACTGACTTGCTACCCCAGTACGCATCTTGTACGAGACTTGCTCGAAATACACTTGATTTGAAAAAAGAGAGAGCTTTGACCTGTGTTGTTCATGTGTATAATTATGGCCGACCGTCACTTCATGCCATTCTTCACAGTATGCGTTGTGAACACTGAATTAGACTAGAAGGAGTAAATGAACAAAGAAGGGAAAATGAACAAAAATATTCACGCGCCCACCAATGCTGAATTTGTGAGTACTCCGAGTCCATTGAACACAGTGATCACAGGTGAAACCTTACAGCCGCTGTCCGCAGGCAGACCATAACATTTTCCTGTCGTCCGATTACACGTACTGGCAAGTAATTAAAATCCGTACCATCGTACACTGACTACCTCTGAATACATCAGTCTTGCCGAGACCTTGTAACTTTGAAACTGCTTCACCTCAGCTGCTGGCGATGTACAAGACGTTAACACGGACTAAAAACACACACCACTCCTTACTGGTTCAATGTCCAGATTTCCCACCAAACAATCCCCCAACCCCTCTCTCGGGACCTTGCCACACACACCATGACATTACACCAACGGAAACCATGACAAAACGTGACAGACGGTTGTCGCCTCGTTGCACTTGATCTGTTGCGTCAGACTCGAACGCTATACGGCTGATTGGCGCCGGCCCATACTGCGGAACCTTGATCTGAGTACACCAGTAAGTACCATACTTTTACCATAGAACCACTAATCAGATCTGACAAAATGGTTCTGAACCCAAAAAGCGAGGGGACACCCCAGTGATAATCTAAAAGGCAAAAGTACGGATGACAGAACAGACTGAGGCACTGAAAAAACAAACCCAGACCAGGCATCAGAAAGCCAAGCAGAGATCCTCTGACGTTGCCCAAAGCTAAGCAAAACAGCCCTCACACACCCCAAAGACACTCGCCTAGCCAAGCAGCCAAAGACACACGCCAGGAACAACTTGTCCTTAAGGGCCAAAAGCCATAGGACGTAAAGCAAGCTAATGATGATGATAGAACCACTACAGAATGTACATCTCAAGACGCAGATTTCAAGACTGAATTGTCCAGACATGAACGTTAAATTTGAGCGCAGCATGTCGGTGCTAGTGACCATAATATATGATGATGTACGTAGGTCAAACGACTGTCCATTTGTTAGTGGAGGCTGTATATTGAGAAACAAAAGATAACAGAGAAACGATATATTTGTGTCTGTGTGTCAATTTGTTTTTATCGTGTGCTAATTTGGGTGTTCATTTTTTTGAGTTATTAGGTTTCTAGAAGTGACCCATAGCTGGTTGTCACACCACACATAATAAAATGTATACGAATACATGCTTTATTAATCCCTTATTGTAACCAGGAGCATTCCACACAAGAAGAGCCGGATTTCCACCGTGGGCACATGACAGACCTCAACACATGTCAGACACCGGTGAGTACCTTTTACCTTGATTACATGCATGATTATGTGTAAGCCCAGTACGATGTGGCAATTCAAATTCCAACACAGAATTCGAACATGTAGATTTTGAGCCGAAAGAAGAAACCTACACTTCAAATTCCAGGCGGGAGAGTGCCGAGGTTATCGTGACTGAAACGGGCGTTTAACTATTTTGTAATCAGTCAGTGAATTTTCCGAGTCCATTTGAACAACCTAAATCAGCTGTTTGTTTGTTGTTGTGGTTTTTTTTGCATCTTATTGTTGTTTGACGAAGCCGCTGGTTTTAAAGGAGAGTGTTGTAAAATGACTAATTTCACGGTACAATGGTACTTTTTACTGTAGTCACCCTAATAATGAATTTAATGCTTAGACAATACTTCTATAAAATATCTGCTCGTACGCTAAACTATGAAATTCATACGTGCTAAAGCGGACGTAGACGTGTCTGGCCTGTCTTTACCACACCCCACTTCCAATACCCCCCAGCGGTCGGCTCCCCGCTATGCGCGGTACCCGCCGGCGGCCCTTTGATCTCAGGTCGACAGAGACCGCTACGCCGGGGAGACGTTTCGAGGGCGTTGCGTCAGATTTGGAATTTTGATTTTAGGTTTCTAACTCAAAATCTGCATGTCAAATGAAGAAAGCCCCAACCACCACCACCCCGACCCCCCCCCCCCCTCTCTCTCTCTCTCTCTCTGAAATCTTAGACTGAGGAATAATTCGGTTCTTGATATATTGTTACAGGAAACGACCAGGCGTGACACAAGCCCTCCCGTGAACCGGGAGCCAGCTAGAAAAACCAAAAACAAGAAAACCATGAAAGGGGTGGGTATTTTTTTTCTATTTTTAAGATTATATGTATGAGCTTGAATTGGCGAGCAATTTTTTCCTAAAAATATGAAAGGCAAAATTCTTAACAAACTTGATTGAAGTGCAGCAAACTCTCTCTCTCTCTCTCTTTGAACGGAAAGTTTGAAAATTGGTCACCGTTTTCAAATAAAGTTTATTTCAGTTCTTTCTCTCTCTGATTCTCAGGGGCCGGCAGGCCATCCTAGGGTATTAACCCTTTCCTCTTTGGGTATTAACCCTTTCAACGCAGTGCGTCCGTGCGCACTGCACACTGTCGGTGTGTGTGTGTGTGTGTGTGTGTGTGTGTGTGTGTGTGTGTGTGTGTGTGTGTGTGTGTGTGTGTGTGTGTGTGTGTTCATTACTCTGAACAGTCCTATGTCAGTCTAATCTGTTGTTTATATCTTTTTTGCTTCCACCACAACCATCTTGTCACGTATCCACCGGAGCTTGTAGGGGCCGCCGGCCTATCAATAAAGTGTCTTGAGTCTTGAGTCTCTCTCTCTCTCTGAACGCGGGAAAGTTTGAAAATTGGTCACAAGACCAAAGCTTCCACCGTTTTCAAATAAAGTTATTTCAATTCTCTATCTCTCTCTCTCTCACACACACACACACACACACACACACACACACACACACACACACACACACACATACAGAGGAAGGGCAGCATTTGAGGCACATTAATGAGTACTTATCACAACACACATTGGCTGTCAAATGGCTGGTCGTACGAACTAAGCACCCAGTCAGCACGTGAGCTAGACCGGAGAACGCATTGTGCTTGGCGTCGAATGATTATTTCTCACAGCGCGTACCTGCTGTCAAGGGTGCATTGTGGCTGGTGTAATGCAAATAACTATTTGTCACAGTGTTTCCTGGCTGTCTATTGGCCGGCCTAGTCTCACGAAGAAAGCGCCGAGTCGCAGCGAGAGTAGCGTGATGTAGAAAACCACAGTGTATTGTATTTGGTGTGATTGCGTTTCAATATTTATCTTCGGCCATATGCTCTGCTGACCATGAACATTGTCTCTGTCTGCTGTGTATTGTCTGTCTGAATACGCCAAGGATCTATTGTTCTTGATGTTTGATACACTTATCCCTCTGTTGACACAGGACGTTTCTACGATGGATGGTCCGCAAAGCCATGGGAAAAGAGCCAGGAAAACGAAAGTAGCATACACACCAAGTCACCATTAACTGCGGTGGCCTTCCGGTGTGTGTGTGTGTGTGTGTGTGTGTGTGTGTGTGTGTGTGTGTGTGTGTGTGTTACAAGTTGTGCTTTCTGTTCTGAAAAATGTCGAACTGAAGACAATAAAACGACACGTTAACCCGCGTTATCAGTGTTTGTATGCGTGCGTGTTTGCGCTAGCGTGTGTGTCTGTGTGCGATTGAAACTCAGTGAACAAAATTGTTGGGGAAGGTCATCTACTGCTTCTTAAGGAGCAACGTAAAAATTATGTTTTTGAACCACAGCTTCAGTTTGGTGACGTCACTGGGTAGAAGATAAATTGGACACTCACTAACTCCTTTGTTACTTGGCTCTCTTCCTGTACACCGATGTGACCGTGATCAAAGAAGTGACAAGAAAGGCTATGCCACTCAACTCATGTCGGTACTGCGACGTGCACGGCACATGGGTCGGGCCACGTGAGAAGACAACGCGTGCTAGTCCCGCTTCACTGACGGGTCTAAGACACAGGGGCGACGCTGAATGAGTGAATGAAATATATACGTTTTAAGTCCCTTCCTCCTGTGGGAGATCTTGGGACAATTTTATGAGATTTTCTAAATGGGCATTACACCCATTTTTATTTTAAATTTTTTTGTTATAGTTGTATATTTATAAGACTTTAAGTAATTCTTTTGGTTTTCAAGTCTTCTTGAGAGTCCCGAAACGTCCCTGTCTCTACATGTCTTTCTTTTTATTCTCTATTTTTTTTTAAAAAAAAGGGTAAAACTTCAGGACCTTGTCAGGAAATAATTAGAGAAAAAAGGGGCCACAGGAGCGACGCTCTTCCGCTTGAGCCAGTTAAAAAGGACGGCATTAACGTATTGTGGGTGCCAATCGTCCAGACTGGTATTCAAATACGGTTAGAAGGAGAGTGGGGCTAATTGAAATCTTTCGCTGGGAACTGGCAGAAATCGTCGCGCGAGCTGAGGGCATTTCTTTATTTCTGTAATGCTTGATCGGTTTCTCTCGATCGGTGTAGTAAGTGGGGTGTAGTGGTGTAGCAAGTGGGGTGTCGTGGTGTAGTAAGTGGGGTGTCGTGGTGTAGTAAGTGGGGTGTCGTGGTGTAGTAAGTGGGGTGTCGTGGTGTAGTAAGTGGGGTGTCGTGGTGTAGTAAGTGGGGTGTCGTGGTGTAGTAAGTGGCGTGTAGTAACACATTTTGTTGTCTCCAAGGGGGAGCTGGGGTGGCCGAATGGTAGAGTGTTGGACTTCTAATGCTCAGGTCGTGAGTTCGTATCCCGGTTGGGGTCAAATATTTGTGCTGGCTTTTTCATCGTTGCCCCGTCTTTAATATCACACGTATGTGGTGGAAAGGGACGTTAAACCCCCAAACATCATCATCATCATAATCTTCAGCATCCAGCAGTTGTGAAAATCACTAACTAATCTGCTGCATGCAATACCTGTGCAAAGTACGTGTACAGACCCACCTTCAGCAGCTGTGTGGGAGTCTGACCAAAATTATTGATCATGCCCTCCAGTGATGCCCGCTCTCTGGGATCCTGAATTGCGTCGAGATCCACAGCACCTGCGTAAGACATAGGTCGACCATTTCATTAAACAAAACTGGATTAGATCACTGCATGCATGTCATAGTGAAAATGCCCCAAATCACTTTCTCATGTTTTAATTTAACATGTATTCTCTAAATCTTTTTTGTGTAGAATGCAGGGGAGCCAGGATAGCCGAATGGTAGAGTGTTGGCCTCTCAATGCTCGGGTCATGAGTTCGATTCTCGGCTGAGCCAAATACTGTGCTAGCCTTTTTCTCGTTGCCCTGTCCTTGATATCACCCTTACGTGTTGGAAAAGGACGTAAAACTCCCAAACACCCACCCACCCCAGCCGCGTAGAATGCAAGCCTTTAAAGTTGTTGTGGGCAGACAGAAACAAGAATTTCAACCTTCATATGTAACATAGTAGAAAACGTTGAGAGCCTCCACAGCGGCTGGCCCCTTCTGCTTGTAGCCAAAGATGAGGTCAATCCAGTCATTCAGGGTGTTGGAGACATGCTCACTCTCCTGCAAATGTTAGATATGTAATGAAATCAGATAACAAACAACAGATATGGAGTATTATACACACACGATAGTTACAACTTTGATGGCTTAACATTTTGGAAAAAAAAAAAAATAAATAAATAAACTGAGAAAACACTGCACTGCATAATGTTCACACTCCTTGTTTCTGAGACTTACCAGTGCCTGTCGGTGTTTGTGGATGAACTCTTCCGGTGACTTGGCCCAGGCCGGCAATACGACATGGTTCACTGGCTCCCGAGTGATCTGAAGCTTCCCCAGGTCAAAGCCTGAAATTAAGTTTCAGTTCCGTTAATCCAATCAATCATTCACCACCAAAGATATCCACGAACTGAGTTAAGAAGCACTGTCTCTGTATGTGTTATTTTCTATCTCATTTTTCGAAGAAGACTATTTAGCTGGGAGTAACTTTGTTTTGTCCTCTGAGCATGTTCAGAGTCTTTGTTTTGATTCTGATTGACAACCACCTTCAATCTGCTGAAGGTGCTGTCGTTTTGTCTGCACAAGAGGGCAATTTAGGCAACAATGAGGTACAAGTATATGAACCTGTTGAGTCTTTTAGTGTTCCTATGTGAAACTGAAATTCGTGTGGCGCGCGCATGACATAGTAGAATTTTTATACAGAAACTTGACATGCTTCCACAATCAAACGGTTACTCTGTAGCTCTCCACTGAACCACACAAGTCAGCTTTCACTGCCTAACTCTTTCACTTCTACTCATTTTTTTTTTAGTCAGGCCCTGACAGCATCTGTTCAGACCACATAGTAACAACAGAAAGCTGCTTTCTCACATGTACATGCCTTCGTTTCTACATTCTGTCACAAGAGTTGTTTGATCTTGAATAAATCTGCGAACGAGGGAAGAGTAGTCTGTAGAATTCATGAAAAGTTTGACAGTGGTGATGACCCAAATTTCACCATACTGCTAAAAATGGCAGTGAAAGCATGCGAGTCGGTACAAGTAGCGCAGACAACTGAGGGGACACAGTAAGTGCAACTCACCATCTGAGTTCAGAAGAAACTCTGGCAGACAGAAGAACTCGGGGATCAGCTCCTTGACGTCATTAGGGTTCTCCATGGCAGAATGCCAGCTGCCTGGTAAGGAGTGAAACTGACGGTCCGCCACATCAAACCTGACAGAAAAGGAAGTACCCAGTATATGTGTGAATGCTGAACTTGACCAGTGAAGATACTCAAGATCAGGATGATTAACGTAACGGTGAATCTGCTCACACCATTCAGTTACAAGGGTGGGTGGGTGCGTGTTTTGAGGTTCAGCATCTTTTTCCCCAGCGTGAGGACAATTTCAAAGATAGGACAAAGCCTGTACAAAATTAGGCCTTGTCGAAGTTTATACCCTCTGCCCTATAATCTCGAGTCTAAAGCTCAGCCCACTGAGTCAGCTGAAACCCCTTCCCCCAACACTGCCCTCCATCTTATCACAAGAAAATACCACACTCATACATACTTGCCACTCTGGAGCTGAATGTGCAGCGTGGTGAACGGCTCCATCCGCACCATATAGTGCATCACTCCAGCTGAGTTGCTGTAGTGCGTGCCGTAATGGAACTTCTCTATCGTTCCTGTTGGATCTTCAAATGTGTCGAACCTGAGAAGTAAAACATCAAATACACAAATAACAGGTCGTTGGAGCAGAGTTTCTCTACACAGTGGAGATGAGAAGCACAACCAGGTAAAGAACTTCATGACGAAAGATGCCAAATGCTCAAAACTACACGCAACAAAGGGACTCACTTGTCACGGACTTCCTCCTCATTCTTGGGGTTGACCACACCCATGGGTTTACTGAGGTCGCGGAATACGCCAGGGTTTGTCATGTCCAGCTCCTCCGACACATAGTCAGACAGGATCCAGGGGAACTGAAATTTAAAACAAGTACATGTGAAGAAAGACTGAAAGGGACAGAGATGCTGTAAACCTAAGGACAGGACATGACCAACTGCCATGACATGACAGCTCTCCATCTATGGATGCGGTACAGCGGTCAACTGGCGGATTCACGCTGCTACAACAATACAAGCTGCTGCCTGATCTGAACTGGATCAAGAAGAAAGGAGTCAGTAGGATTTAATGCAGGATGAAGTACTGGCAATGGTGCGTGACTTACCACAGGGTACTGGCTGAGATCATTGTATGTGCGTCCAGCGATGGTGTTCAGCTGCATCAGGTAGTCGAAGTTGCTGATCTCGCGATGTACCCATTTCTGAAAACAAAAACAAAACAAAAAAAGCATAAAAATTCAACAAGTCGAAACATTACGAGATGCTCGGTCAAACCACGTGGACCTCCACAGCATCGTTATACCATCATCCTCATCCTCCATGCACAATAAAAATTGTCCCAGCTTCCGAGCCCTCTGTCGATTCCACCCATAACCAGGGAGGAATACCACTGGAGATGGCAAAGAGTCAGCACAGCATCAAAAAAAGAGAAAAAAAAGAGGGTAAAATCACTGACCTGTGTCAAGCCTGATGCTTTCAGTAGTTCAGCTGGTGAGCGAGTGCCATAGTAGCTGAGGTTAGGGGGACGAAGGCTTAAAATCCGGCCGAACACTTTGTTCCGCATGTGCTAAAAATAATGAGAAGAAATAAATGTAATTACAGGTACACAGGAAAAGAAAACAAAATGACAACAAACTGACCAATACCACTTTCTTTCACCATTTTTGTAAAATAACGGACACTCATGTGCTGATTTCAGCTGCAGAAACCATTTGTTGACAATTAAAGTTACTGGCACACTCCTGTCATAAATGATAACAGAACACAAGAGATACTTATACTTCTGTAAAAAACAAACAAACCAACCAATAAACCTTACCTTCACTTAACAAGTTAGCTTTAAGACAAAAAAAAAGAGATCAGCTTAAAAGACCCAACCAGCACCAACAGTAAAGACAAGACTGCAGTTCTGAAAACATGCAAGCATCCAAAGCAGGTGAACGTGTTGGGCTTCACCTTTCTGGGAAAGTTCATGAAGTAGTTGGTCTGGTCGATGAGGAACACCTCCAACGCACTGCGTCTCAGGTTGTAGCGACGGAAGTGGATCTCTCTCAGTTGTGAAAGTGACCATTTGAAGTCTTCCCCTCCTGCATCATGAACAAAGTACCAGTCGTTTTTGTAGAAACTGACAAAGAATTGCTCAAATGTAGTCAGCCAGTGAAAGAGACATACAGAAACAGTGCAAAGATAATCAAGCCCAATGTACATTCCACATACACATTTTGATTCAAAGCCTTCTTCTTCATTTCAGACAGATCGTAAACTCACCTAGCAACTGGAAAAGACTGCTCGCCCTGTGATACAGACAAATCTATCTCGCATCTGATAGTGAGAATTCTGAATGGAAAATCCTGTATGACCAGTAAGGAATAAAATAATAATAATAATAAAAATCGCATTAATATAGGCGCTTTATCCCAAATATTTTGGCTCAAAGCGCCGCGAGCTAAACCCAACACGCACGCTCACGTGAATCACACGCATTCTCTCACACACAGGACATAAACGTATTACAATCACGTGGTGCGAAGGGTCAGCTCAGCTATTTAAATTTCGGAATTTAGATATGCATTTATTTTTCAAACTTGGTGGGCTGAAAAAATATGCTACACATACCTTCCTCCTTGATGCTGCTGCAGTCAAAGAAGTAGACATGGGTGGTGGTGATCTCCAGACGTCCTTTGATAACGTCCACAAGCGTGACTAGCTCAACGTCCTCTGATATGACTAGTTTTTCCTTTCCCGTGTACTCCTCGCTTGCAGCACTGTATCCAACAGGCACACACAACAAAATACAGTTCTGTGCAAAAATGATGATAATGCTGACTGATATAAAAATGATACATATATTTAAAAAAAATTAAAAATAATAATAAGAGAGAGATGTCTTCAGGAATATTATTTGTATATGAATACTGTGTAAGAGGGATCCACTGAATGAAATCACACCTTGACGCGCTGATGACACTCCACTCCTCATCTCCAAGCGCATCATCACCCATGTTCTCTTTTGACACCAGCGCCTCTTTTGCCACTCGGATCTTCTCCGCTGCCAGTTCTTCCTCTGTTGGCCCTCCTACACAATTCAAACAAATGTGGTTGACATCAAAATTTTAATTAACCCCTAAAGTCTACATTTTTTCCCCTTCTTATTTTGTAACTGTCTACACACGTCCAGTGACCGAATGAAATTGCCCTGAACTCATTCAAGACGGGCCGAGTTTTCCTCAGCCATCTCCTGTAGACGGGCCGATTTGTGAGGTTTAGCACAAAAAAACACAACAAAAAAAAAACACCAAAAAATAACAAAACAAGATACAGACTTGATATTTTCAGGGTAGTTTACTAACATATTTATGCAGCTATTGCTGAAATTTCAACTTTCAAACTTAAATATCTTTGATATTAGTCATGTTGTAAAAAAAAAAAAAAAAAAAAAAAAAATCACGATACGCATATGAGGCTATTCGTCTGAAACCGATGTGCAATGTAGGGCCGCATATGCGGCCGTTCGTCTGGAAACAGTGAAGGGGATTAATAAAGTTTTATTGAATTGAAAAGGAAAATGCAGCTGCTCAAGCATTTGTGATAAGACTGACAATAAGACTGGCTGCAGTTTCACATTTTTGTGGAAAAGTAGTACAGTAGAACCTCTTTTGGGTGGCCACCCCTTTGGGAGACCACCTGCCTGTGCAGACCAATGTTATAATCATACTGGGTTGCACTTCTTCACTGTCTGAAGCTTCTTTTGGGTGACCACCTCTCTTTTAAGACCTCTCTTATCTGGCCAGAGGGGTGGTCGTCCAAAAGAAGTTGTACTGTAGTAGGGTTAATCCTCAGGGCCTTGTGTCTGTGGGTGATGACACAACTTGAAATGGTCAGAGTGATACCAGCATCCCAGGAGTTGTTTTCAGGAATTTCAGTTTTATCATCCTGCAGGACAGCAACCCCTCTTTTTGACAAAAGGAAACATTGGATGATGGGCGAGTTGATCAAGCCCCAGCATGTATGAATCATTTCTGAGTCTGGTTTTTAACTCATTCAGCCCTACGCAGGTACATGTACCTGCGCGAGAAACCCGCCGCGTATGCCTACGCAGGTACATGTACCTGCGAGCTAGTGAAAATTTCTACTCGCTCCTCATTGGCCAGACTACTGAATATTCATGAAGCAAGGGGCATTACTCTGCTGTGCACTTCCTTTCCTTTGTATCAATCAGGTCTACACATGGGTTTGAGCAATTTTGGTTTTTTTAACTGACTGACTGGCTAGGCAAAAAAGTGCCCAGGACAGGGACAGCATTCAGGACTGGAACCAGCAAGGGCTGAAAGGGTTAAGGACAGTGTGAGTGTGTGACTCACCCATATTGTCTCGCTGCTGACTGGCCTCCAGGTGCGGGTCAAAGTTGTAGTTCTGAATCATCTTCACTCTCATGCGCGAGAAGTTCTCCTGGTTTGACAGCTTCCAGTGCAGAACCTCCGTGTTTCTGTAAATTTAAAAAAAAAAAAAGTATAAGGTCAATAACAACAAAAACAAACAACAACAAAAAACCCCTATCAATTTCCATGAATGCAAGCAATAAAGGGAACAGGGAGTGTTGCAGAGGAGAGGATTGTTATTGGCAGTGAATGTGATCCTACAACTATGGAACCCAGGGCCCGTATGTAAAACTCGAGGTTAATTTACCCCACGGCTGTGGGCCAAACCAAGACTACGACAAAAGAAACCCCAAAACAAAATTAAATAAAAAAGCAAGTGAAGAAAGAAAGACAAAAATCCTCCTATAACGGCATAGGCACCTTGCTGGAATGGACCTGCTTCCTGATTCAAAACAAAAAACAGAAAATTTAACCCTAGAGCTAGTTTAGTTTGAGGTTAGACTCTAACCCAGGACTAAAACCCCTAACCTCGACTTCTACATGCAAAGTCTGATCTGTGTGAATTTCAACCACTCACTTCTCCCTCCATGCTCCTCTTTCACTAATGAAGAATTTCTTCATGGCTCTCCACTGGCGCATTGTCGACAGGTGCTGGTTTTTCTGTTGCGTCATCAGGTTTTGGAAACGACGGGTTTCGTATGAAACTCTTCCGGTATATGCGTCAAACACTTGACTCTGTAGTAAAAGGAAACCCACATACGACTGAGCATACTGTATGTAGAGAAGAACGTTACACTTAAAAAATACAACCAATACTTAACACTGACATAATCATTACGATTAAAATCTATCACAACGCAGTGAATGAGAGTTGACGTTTATTTAATCAAGAGATATGGAGACATTCATTTGTTTACGGTGCCTGTCTCGCCTTCGTGTACACACGCACGCACATACATCAAGTGTGCACGCTAAAAATCCCACGTTTATCTTTCGAAGAAGAGTAGGCTGTGGCCAGTGTCGTGGTAAACAGAAATATCATCTGTCGCACGCACCAGAGTGAATAGCAGGGTGGAGGTTTGCACATAAAGTAGCGCTTAGCGGTAGCAGGCTTTCACTGCTTCGTCCTCCAGCCCTGCGGCGCAGTGAGCATTTCAGCAGAGATGGATATGTGCGCCGAGGAGAAGTCTACCATACCATACCATACATTCACACTGGCTGAAGACAGTCAAGTTACCTGCAGTTTGAGTTTGCTGTCCCCGATCTCTCGGTTGCGTGTGTGAAATGTCACCTCCACCGCCTCCTGACACTCGCTCCAGTACTTGTCCATGTTCTCACTCGTCTCTCCAAAATGGTGCTCCAGGAAGTGGTCGTACTGAGGTTTGATCTGAAATACAGACAGAAATGTCTCCAAAAATTGTGACTATCTAGATCATTGCTTCAAATCCAAGTCAATACTCCTACACAGCAACACACCTTTAAATTTCATTGTGAAAGACTTTAAGTCTCAATATGCAGTAAAAAAAAAACAAAATTGCTCTGGAAAACTTTTCATCGAATGCACTTAAAACTGTGCATCAAGATTGTTCAGCCCACCAAATCTGAAAAATAAATGCAATTCTATATTCCGAAATTTAAATAGCTGAGCTGACTCTTCGCACCGCATGACTGTAATGTGTTTATGTCCAGTGTGTGAGAAAATGCGTGTGATTCATGTGAGCGTGCGTGTTGGGTTCAGTTCGCGGCGCTTTGAGCCGATTCATGAAATTGGCTAAAGCGCCTATACAATACTCATTATTATTATTATCATATGTTGTTATACGTACATAGAAGCGTACCCTGTACTAATACTACTAAGGAGACAACGTTATTTTGTTGAGGACTGAGGACAAACTTGACGGGTATTGGTGGCTATTTTTAACAACTTTGTCGATCGGTGTGTAGTACAGGCATGAAAGCATTCGGCCAAAGAAAGTGATATTTCTCTACGAATAGAAGCCACAGTCACAATAATGATTGTAATGCCCAAAAGGAACATCTCATTTGGCAAACAGCCTTAGAGGTATGTAAGCGGCAAATCCCCCCCCCCCCCCCCCTTAGAACTCATTGTGAACATAGAGACTTTAACTAAGCTTGTGAATATGCCTGTACGCTCGAAATAGTCTTCATGATGGGTAATAATAATAATAATATTACACTTGTAGAGCGCAGAGTTCTGCTTCGAAAAGCACTCAATGCACTTTTGCTCACACACACACACACACAGCATTCAACACGCACACATTTATACACATCAATACAGGCGGTGGAGTTTAAACTTAAAGATTAAAAAGCTAGTTTGAAAAGATGTGTTTTGAGTTCTGTGGGCAGAGATCCGACTGCAATACACAGCTGCCTGTGGTGCACGAATGCAACTTCAAACCGCATGAAGCTCTTCTTCTCAGCGAGTGACCACAACACTTTCAGCAGACACCTTCTATTATTCACGTCGCATTAAAGGCTGCACTGGACTATAACATGCGCTCGGAGAGTCTGGAAGAAGAACAGCAAACATAACAGCCTTACATAATTCTGCATGAAGTTGCTCCACTCCTCCATCTTGCAGTAGGTGCGGAAGTCGTCGAAGAACGTCGGGCTCATGGTGGTCTGAGGCAGATGTGGTAGGAGATGTTCGATGGTCAGCAAGGTATGCGCTTTGTCTATCAACGCCTTCAAAACGGGCATCAGGAATGCGTAAGTGTCTGCATTTTCTGGGAAAAAATACACAAACAAAAACAGGAGTAAATGTAAAGAAATGTAGAGCAGGTGTTTTGTAAATAAATGATACAGACTGGTTAGCAATTTCTTTCCGTTACCTCAGAGCCAGCACATACAGACATGTCAGAATCTGGCCAGTCCAAAATGTTGTTTATCGGGGTCTGTGTAACCTAATGGGTTTCTGACGGTGTGATACCATTAGTCATGTTGCTGCAGGAAAAACTGGGACAGTTGTGGTAGGAACACATACACACACTCACGCATGCACACATGCGCGCGCGCGCACAAACACACACACACACACAAGCACGCACGCACGCACACATACACGCATGCACACGCGCGCGCACACACACACACACACACACACACACACACACACACACACACACAACCACACACACACACACACACACACACAGAGTGTGTCAGAAAAAATCTGTGCAAACCAACCATCAACAGCTTTGATAATGAGGTCATGCAGGAAACCAAGGATGAAGGACGCTTCTGCGGAACTGCTGATGAGTTTGGTTTGGACCAGAGAGTGGAGCTTGGCGGTGGCTGCTGCGCACAACTGTCAACAATAAAAAGCACTGTCTGGGTAACATCCCTCCCTAAAGCTTGACAACCAGTGCCGCAACTCAAAGCTGTCTACTCTACCAGTCTTCACTTTTTTTCAGCTTGATCTACTGAGCAAATGTGTTAGTGAGCGTGGGAAAGCCAGGCTAAAGTGTCATTTTGTTCTGACTTACCAGTTCTGTGGCAATATTCAAACTCTGCCCTCCCATCTATAAAAAGTAGTAAATAAACATGACAATCTGTGACAGTTGTACATGTATCAGTACAATTATGTCCATGTACCTAATAGGAAGGGAGGCAACTCCTGTGGTCACGGATCAGGTAATGTGAGGGAGTTGCCTCCCGTTGCCTAGCAACGGTAAAACTTAGGCTGGTTTTCGTAGAGTAGGGGCTAAGTTCTAGTAGTAACACCATCGGGGAATGTATTGTAGGAATAAATGACAATCTGTGACAGTTGTACGTGTATCAGTACAATTATGTCCATGTACCTAGTGACCTTTTTCTGACCAGTGGCCTGCCTAAAAAAATAAAAAAAATAAAAAGGAAGAAAAAAAAAAAAAGAAGGGAAAAAAGTTCCCGGTGATTTCAGCCCAGTTTCTCCCCACCCACTTCCATATTTTCACATCTCTGCTGTGATCGATTACCACATGAAGAGTTTCTTACCATTCAAACCATGCACAAATGATCAAGTGATAGAGTTGTCTAACCTCCAGATTTGGTTGACTGGAGAAGGCCAGCAGGATACTGAAGCCCAGATGCACCATCTCCGTCCATCCGTGACCAGCCTCTGTGTCCCAAACACCCAGTACATCCAGCAAAGACATCAGGTCCTCCAACAGCTAGAGAGGAAAATGGAAAGAAATGTTCATCGTGAACCATCTTACAGGAGCACTCACAACACACAAAAATAGGCAGAAGTGAACTACTTTACTTGATAACTGTTTTCTTAACAAAAGGTAATCAAAACGATACCACATTAAAAACATTACACTAAAATCTGTGCAATCTGGTGGATTTTGGCATGATTTTAAGTTTCAGAGGAGAAAACATTTTTTTTTTAGGAAAATGTTTACAATTAGTCTAAAAATCTGTGCAATTTACCGGCCCCCGTAGGGTAGTGGTTAGCACTTCGGAGTCACAGCCGAGGCAAGCGGGATTTTTCCTACCTAGGTTGGCTCCTACCCAGAGCAGGTGTGCTATGGGCCCAATGGGGAGGCTGTTGCCACACAGCCAAGATTCACCCACTTCACGGGTGTGACTTTGGGGGTGCTTCCCTTGGTCTGACACGTCTTATGATGTGGATGATTACACGGCTGGCAGTGCAGGTGCCGTAATTCCGGGGCCTGGTTAATGATATTTATGACAGGAAGCGTGGAATGCGGCCCTGTCCTGCAGTCCCAAACCACACGGGACCTCCACAGCATCATCTTACCATCATCCTCATCTCCATCATCATGCATAATAAAAATTGTCCCAGCTTCCGAGCCCTCCGTGGATTCCACCCATTACCTGGGAGGAACGCAACTGGAACTGGCAAAAAAGTTGGGGCAGCAGGGGGAAGAAAAAAAAAATCCGTGCAGTTTGGTGAGTTCTGGCATGATTTTAAGTACTTCAGAGGAAAAAACACATTCTTTGGGGGCAGGATTAAAAAAAAAAAAAAAAATTAAGGGAGGAATATTTTTAGCCAAAGGTGGAAATCCGCCAAAACTTGGAACATGTTAAGCCCTGCATGATACAGTTTCATAGCTTTCCATTTTCATACTCACCCTTTCAGAGAAGGCAAGGCCAGAATCATCAGCTTCCCTGGTGACGAAACTCCACACCTGACGCACCAGTTCAATGGCATTTTCTGTGTGGTTGGCCAGCGGCTGGGCTGCAAGCGAGACAAGGAAAAAAAATGCTGAACAAAAATGCTGAACACGTCTCTCAAGCAGTTGCAATCTGTTCACTGTTCAATATGTCCTGTCTGTCCCAACTCATCAGCTACTTCAAGCTTGCTCACAAAGTTCAACCCTTTCATCCCGAAAAAAAAAGGAAGGCATGAAAAAAAGAACAATCAAGAAAGCTATTACAGTTAAATGTGGTTTTTTTTTAAAGGAAAGTGTGGTCATTGTGGGGGTGGTTTTTGTTTTTGTTTGTTATTGTTTGTTTTGTCATTTCTATGTATGACAAACTTTAAATGGGCTAATTCCATTTTTGCTGAGCCAACTTACGTTTTGGAACAGTTTCACTCGTGAGTGCGCCTGTACGCTTGAAATACTTTATCCTGATGATTAATACAGCTCTTAATGTGATACAATGTTGTTTCCACTTTGTGTGAGTGGTCAAATATAAAATTTCTATGCCTGTTGTTCCACTAGTGGAGTGCTCAGTGTGGTCCCGCATTATCAAGTACGCTTCTGTTGGCTCAGTGCCAGCATTACAGACACTGTCACTGTCCTGGTGTCTAAGTGGTGTGATGACAGATACCATGAGACAAGCTCAGAATGACCATGAGCATGGAAGTCGTAGTATTAGTGTCTTTAAGCAAAGTGTCTACAAATGCTTTTCATCAGGGTATAGTCCTTCCTACTCATGTCCCTCCCTCCGAGGATCATGGATCCAACCATACGAAATAAATCAACATAATATCGCTGTGGTGGCTGGACCAATATTTATATAATGATAGGACACAACCGGCCCCCATAGTGTAGTGGTTAGCACTTCTGACCATGGACTGGAACACCCGGGTTCGAGTCCCAGCCGAGACAAGCGGGATTTTTCCTACCTAGGTCGGCTCCTACCCAGAGCGGGTGTGCTATGGGCCCGATGGGGAGGCTGTTGCCACACAGGCGAGATTCACCCACTTCACGGGTGCGACTTTGGGGGGGGCTTCCCTTAGTATGACACGTCGTATGATGTGGATGATTACACGGCCGGCACCGCAGGTGCTGTAGTTCCCGGGCCTGGTTAATGCCGGGATATTTATGACAGGAAGCGTGGAATGCGACCCTGTCCCGCAGTCCCAAACCACATGGACCTCCATAGCATCATCTTACTATCATCCTTATCTCCATCATCATGCATAATAAAAATTGTCCCAGCTTCCGAGTCCTCCGTGGGTTCCATCCATGACCTGGGAGGAACACCACTGGAGCTGGCAAAGAGTTGGGACAGCAAAAAAAAAAAAAAAAAAAAATGATAGGACACAGCTGACACTGAATAACGCTCCATGAAAATATACACTTTACTCCTACAAGCTACAGTGCGTGCGTGTCTCAGCGGAAAATGTCCAACGCTAAAACTGTGAGGCGAGATTCGCCGTGTGCCATTGGGGATCCCATTCTAACTTCAATGAAGCTCAGCTAGTAAACATCATCGTACAGCTTACAGGTACGCTGCCATTTTTCTTACATTAGCCTGACGTTTTCCTGTGCTTTGCCACCACGCTAAAGATGTAGCCACCAAAAAGTTTGTTCGCTTGGATCCCTAACCCAGGATGAGACTTCCCCGATCACTCATGGGTTACCCGAACTAAGTCCTTCCCAACATGCACACACATGAAAACACAATTGATTGAAAGCCCTCAGCTGAAAAGCAGCAAAATAAAATGTATAAAATATGTAGAAATAATCCCAAACAAAAATGATACAGGTTCCCATGCATAGTTTATGTGTATGTTGTGCCAAAATACCCTACAAAATCCGCTAACTACATGACAGAACTTTCCGGACTTATCCGAACATAAACCTGACAAAGGCACATGCAAAAGAAAAAGAAGTTATAGTACCACGTATCAGTCTGTAACAGTGATTATAATCCTTTCGTATCCTGATGGGGCAGTAACTTTCCTTATTCTTTTCCTTATACTAGACCTCGCACAACTGAATCCGTGTGTAAAGCATCAACTCTTTGAACTCAGAAGAATCATTATAGCATATGGTATACAGGTTTTATTGAAATTAGATTAAATCAAATACAAAACTGATAACTGCATAATTATTATTGTGCATATATGAGCATATCTTTCTCTGACAAAAAAAGGGTTACTGGCATTGCTTACCAGCAGGACAAGGGAAAAAGGAAACGCAGTCTACAGAGAACAGTAGAAGATAAATTCATGAAGTGTACAAAACAATCACTATTCTCTAAAGTAAAATGTTGAAATTGAATAGTGAATTTTTGTGAATTGAATGTGTAGGAAAGGTATAGAACTAGACTACACCACAACAGTAATCATCCACGTTCTTACCACTCATTCTGCGCAAGTTACGAACTGATAACAAAAATAAAAGAAATGTAGCTGGCTTTAAGTGGGGTTTTTTGTTGTTTTTTTAAAAATAATTTTTAATCTTCCATTGTACAAACTGATTAAAAAAATAAAAGAAATGTAGCTGGCTTTATTTCATTTTTTAAAATAATTTTTCATCTGCAAGTTGTCACATCATACGAACTCAACATGTCATGCACAAAGACATGACGAGAGGATGAGCTCACCATCAGTATTATCTTTGTGGCCTTTCTCGCTATCCCTAGTTAGTGGGGTTCCCATCCCCTTGTGTCACTTCTCTTTCTCGCTATCCCTAGTTCGTGGGGTCCCATCCCCTTGTATCACTTCTCTTTCTCGCTATCCCTAGTTTGTGGGGTCCCATCCCCTTGTGTCACTTCTCTTTCTCGCTATCCCTAGTTCGTGGGGTCCCATCCCCTTGTGTCACTTCTCTTTCTCGCTATCCCTAGTTCGTGGGGTCCCATCCCCTTGTGTCACTTCTCTTTCTCGCTATCCCTAGTTCGTGGGGTCCCATCCCCTTGTGTGACTCCTCTTTCCCGCTATCCCTAGCTTGTGGCGTCCCCACCCCTTGTCACTCCTCTTTCTCATCCCTACTTTGTGGCACCCCCATCCCCTTGTGTCACTCCTCTTTCCTGCTATCCCTACTTTGTGGCATCCCCATCGCCTTGTGTCACTCCTCTTTTCCGCTATCCCTAGTTTGTGGGTTCCCCTCCCCTTGTGTCACTTCTCTTTCTCGCTGTCCCTAGCTTTTGGGTTCCCCTCCCCTTGTGTTACTTCTCTTTCTCACTATCCCTAGCTTGTGGCATCCCCACCCCCTTGTGTCACTCCTCTTTCCCACTATCCCTAGTTTGTGGGTTCCCATCCCCTTGTGTCGCCCCTCTTTCCCGCTATCCCTAGTTTGTGGGTTCCCCTCCCCTTGTATCACTTCTCTTTCTCGCCGTCCCTAGCTTGTGGGTTCCCATCCCCTTGCGTCACTTCTCTTTCCTCTCCCACTCACCTGAATCTCGGATATCTGAGGTACACGAGTGTAGCATCATCTCCAGTAGCCGTCGTTTGATTTCCTGACATGGCCGCACCAAGATGTGAGTGGCACTGACTTTATCTAGGCACACGAACACCTGACCGCGCTCCTGAAAAATGCAAACAGAAAGTATAGCTTTTCTTGAATTTTTTGTTTTTTTGTTTGTTTGTTTATTTGCTTTTTTTTGGGGGGTGGGGGGGTGGTGGTGGTTAACAATACAGTAAAATCTACATTTACAGGATTTACAGGATGGACATAGAAGCATATACATGTACATCCATCTACCAACTAACATACACCTTCATTCCTCCTACTGCGTATGTTCATATGTGACCCTCCACGACAAAATGAGTCTTCTTGTGCTATTTGTTCATGTTACAAGACGACTCATTTCGTGGTGGAGGGTCACATATACCCACAGGCAGGCAAGCGTGCACGTGCCTGCTTGTACGTAGGCACGCACGCGCGCGCGCGCACACACACACACACACACACACAGAGCTATGAGGATTCTTACTTTCCAAGCGGCTTTGTCAGAACTCTCAATACCCTTCCACATGGTGGTCAGCACGGTGATCAGCACGTTCTGGCACAGCTCCTCCGTATGTTCCATGGCGTCACGCAGGTACGTCTGCTGTATCCCAAGATTCGCCAGCGTCTGCTGCAGACTCTCAGGGTGCGTCACAGAGGATTGGCGGCGGGAATCGATTTCTGACAGAGCAGCAAGGTCGCTGGAACTTTCGCTGGTGGACACCTGGCTTTCCGCCGGACTCTGCGGCAAGAACACTGAGCTCTGACGATGACCTAAACGCTGGCCGATTCCACTGAGGTCCTCTGCACTGGTGCTGGAGCTGCGACTCATCGACAGAGACCGATCCTCTTCAGATGTGTTGAGGTCGTCGTCCTGAACGTGAAGGAACATTGGTGTGCAGGGGGTTCTTGGAGTGGGCATGTCCAGCAGATTGTCATTTGATTGGGTAAAATCCAAACTGCTAGGCCGATGAACCTTTGGAGTGGATGCCACATTTGGCGGGAAGTCGCCATCAACGACGCTGTCGCTCATGCTACAGTTCAAGCTCTCAGCATGGTTGGTAGCGACCGCAAATGAATTCCTTTTGGCATTCACGTTGTTGGTTACGCCTTCTGGCAGCGCCTCGACCGTTAACAGACGCACAAAAGTGTCCTGCCAGCCTAGCTGCTTCGCAAAGTTCTTGGCAGCTGCAGGTTTGGAGACCAAGATTGACAGGAGCTGCAGAAGATGGAATGATGGGTATGTAACAACCGTCAAACATGCAGGCTGACAACACAGATTGATAGGCTGCTAGCTATGTACATAGGTGAAGCCTGTCTTGGACCAACTGGGCATGTGTTTAAGACTGCATCTGCATTGAAAGAGTCGCCTGACTATGCAAAACAACAGCAAGTTACAAGATTCTCATCAAAGTTCAAAAGGGTGGTCGGTGGTCTAGTGGTTAAGAGACTTGTCACCGATGCGAGAGGTTGAGGGTTCGAGTCCCATTCGGGGCAAAGAATTTTTCCTTCTCGTATGTGGCATCGTTCATTCGGGCCGATCGTCGGGGGGTTCTCTCCGGGTCGTCCGGGTTCCTCCCCATCTGCTTTGGAAATGTTCAGCCCACCAAATTCGAAAAATAAATGCAATTCTAAATTCCGAAACTTAAATAGTTGAGCTGACCCTTCGCATCATGTGACTGTAATGTGTTTATGTCCAGTGTGTGAGAGAATGCGTATGATCCACGTGAACTTGTTGGGTTCAGTTCGTGGCGCTCTGAGCCGATTCATGAAACTGGGTAAAGCGCCTATACAATACTCATTATTATCATTATTATTATTATTTAAGAAGACAACACTGTACCTGTCTGCTAGCCTCCAGTTTGATGTCCAGCCCGCTGGAGTGAATCAGGGACAGCACAGCCAAGATGGAGTTGTAGCTCTGGCCTGTGTCTGGTGACAGGGAAAGCATTTGGGTGAATGTGCTATTCTGTTTTAATAATACAGTAGAAACTTTTTTGAGCGACCTTTCACGGGACCGAGCAAAAACGGTCGTGAACAACAACTGGTCGCCCATACGGCAGTCAGTCACAATGGCGTCCGGACCCGGCCCTGCCCGGCCGGGAGCCGTGCATATCAACCGTAGGGATCATTGCATAATAAGTACAGTGTGCATGCGTGGATTTGACTCAGAAGCAGAGTTTGGTGTTTCTGTGGAGTCTTCCAATAATCAAGATTGTGCGGCTTTACCTAAATTTCAGCGACGGAAAACGTAAACAGAGTCTCTTGTGCCACCATGTTTTTAACCACTTCCGTTTCACATTGTCGCGCATTCGGTGTCGTGAACTTGTGTGACGCGTTTAAATTTTACGGCGGGAAACAAGTACACACACACACACACACACACACGAGCACAGCTTGCATGAACTGAGTGACAACCACGATTCTCATTGCTTCGCTTTATTCAGTCCTCAACACGACAGAAAAACATAAAAAAGCGGGCGCCGTGCCAACGGTGCCAGTGCACACACACACACGACGTACACACACGCGCGCGCGACGACGACGTACGTTGACTCAGTCTGACAAAACATGTCAATCCTCTCTCTCTCTCTCTCACACACCCCGTGGCACACACACACACACACACACACGACGTACGCTGACCTCTGACGTCCTTGCTGAGTTTAGTCCGCCGCAGCGGCACCCCCTGGGCTCTCTCTTTCACACACACACACATCGCACGCCGGCACACACAGAAACAGTTTCCGTTTTCTTTATTGTCAAACACAAAAGCAAGGATTAACAACCACGTCATGGCTATCAAATATCCGCCTTACTTCACACACACACACTAAGACACGCGTTCACACGCACTGACACGCGCGTGATAGGTGATTGGAGAAAACAATGATCAGTGATTTGACAGGTGTTAGGAACAACGGAACTGACACTTAAACAGGATGAGGTGATCACCACCCGCTTAACTGCAGTTGTGTTTAGGTGGCGCTAAGCTGTAACGATGCGATAATTGGCCTGTGACTGGTCACGCGTGTACCACGACTTGGCGGCCCGCGGGGTATTGTCAGGGATTGTGCCGTGGGCGGTCGGCGGTGCTATCGGCAAGGTGTGAATCCGCGCAGACAAGCCAGGGGTGGTCGCCAGCAAGAGAGGCGGGGGGTCGTTTTGCCAGCAGAATAGCGGTCTTAAGTCGTGTACTGCAGTTGGTCGGTCTTTGGAGATGCAATAAAGAAGAAAAACCGTCCGTGCCGGGCTAAAACGGTCGTGAACGAAAAACGGTCGCTCAGTCAAGTGGTCGCTTAGTCAAGTTTCTACTGTAGTAATAATAATAATGATGACGATTTTCCTATCCTTTGGGAAGCACCAAGCGCTTCACAAATCAGGGTAAAAAAAGGGGTGGGGGGTGGGGGGGAGGGGGGGAGAGAGCCGCGCAAGCAACAGACACCATCTTGCAGCTAGGCAGGGGTAGTAGAGCTGCCCAAGCAACAAAGACTATCTTGCGTTTTAGGAAATGTGGGCTTCAGATGTTTCAGGGTGGGACTGAAGCAAATAACCGGCAATCTAAAATACTGAAGACTGAACAGTTGAAGCAAACCATAGTGGTGTCACTTCTGAGCAAGCAGTCTTTTTTCCCCCCTGTTTAGTCTCAAATGCATGTCAGTAACAGCTGACCTGGATGAATGGACCAAAAGAGGGGAAAACTAAAATTAAAACATGTCAGTCATCTACTATTTACATTTCTTGACTGCAGCAGAAAAGCAGTGACACTTTCCAGTACGAAACTGGGAAATCCAGAAATCCCACCAAACAGCAGATAAAAAAATAACTTTTGGCAGAAAAGTGTTCAAGTGGTACTGGCAAGCACCCTCGTGTATTAATGCTGTTCTTCGCTTGGTGTACTCAGGCGGTGGTAAGTACTGCCATTCACCATTTCACTGACTTACCAATGTAGGAGACTTGCTCGACGAAGCGTCTGATCATGGGGACGGAGATGTCGTAAGCGCCCATCATGCTGACCAGCCCCCAGTGTCCCATGTCACTCAACCGCAGTCGCTGTTTGTTTTTGTCATACACTCGGTCCGTTTTCAGCAGCATCCACAAAACCTAAGTGAGGAAAACAGTTTCTCAGTCATAGGCACATCATGCAAATTTATTTTAAAAAAAAAAAAAAAATTTAATTAAAAAAAAAGGGAGAGAGAAAAAAAGGTGTCATTAGGCTAACCTTGACGACTTTCTCGTAGAAGATGATGGGGTAGTTCCTGTAGGTGAGCAATTTGTACAGCATCTCCGCCTGCTCTGGTTCAAACATTAGCAGGTACAGCTGGTCGTAGCGGCGACCGTGACTCTCCAACAGGGACAGCAGCAAATCCAGTGCCTCCAGAATCTGATGATAAAGTACTACAGAGTATATAAAAAATAAATAAATAAATAATCGAGTGAATTATAAGTGTTTCACTCAACTGAACAGGCTCAACTAAAATTTAACTTAACCCAACCGGCACTGTTCATTCCTATCGATTCCAAACACCCAGGCTGCACCGTGGGTTACTCTCTGCCTTGAAAAGAAAAGGGAAAAACGCTGATTCTGACCAGCTCCTGCTGCTTGACGACGACCAGGAAGCCCATCAGCTGACCCAGTTCTTCAGCAGTGATGTCCTTTATGATGTAGTACTTGATCAGGTTCAACAGTGACACGCGTATGGTTTTGCTGTCCTCATCTGTCAGCCCGCTCTCCTCGCTGGAACTGCAGCAGAAATAAAACATGGAAATACAAACAAAACAATATAAAACAATACAAAACAAAATAAAAAAACAAAGAAATGCTGGAAATTCTACAACTCTGCATGATGCCTGTTAAAAAAAATCTTCGCAAACATGTAAAAATTTGATTGAAATCCCCCTCCCCCCCCCCCCCCAAAAAAAAAAAAAAACCAACTAAACACAACAACAACAACAACCAACCAACCAAACAAAAACTAGAGAGGCAGAAGCCTCCATGGCTCCCTTGTGACACAGGTCAAGGTCATTCACAAAAGTATGTTTGTAGAGCTCTTATCACTGTCCAGTATCATGCTAAGTGATGTGTCTGGCGCTCTGAGTTCCTGGCAATATTACAATTTTCCCCAAAACAGTTTGTACAGCCTTGACCTTTGGTCAAAGTCATTCAAAAGAGATCTCATCAATGTCTATCATCATGCCAAGTTTGATGCCTCTAGCATTTGTCGTTCCTCCGAAAACAGTAATGTTAAAATTCACAACAGACAGCTTTAATGACCTTGACCTTCAGTCAAGGTCATTCAGAAAGGTAGGTCTCATTGCTGTCTATTATCACGCCTCATTTGGTGCCTCTACTGTTTGTTGTTTTGAAGAAAATGCCAAGGTTAAAGTTTCCAAAAAAAAAACAAAAACGCTTGCATGACCTTGACCTTGACTAAAAGTCACTGAACACAGGTATGTCTGTAAAGGTACTGCCAATGTCAATCATCGCACATAGTTTGATGCTTCTGATTCTTATAGATACTGATAAAATGCAAATGTAAAATTTCCAAACACTGTTTCAATGACCTTGACCTTCAGTCAAGGTCATTTAAGATGGTATGTGTGCATAGGTCTTATCACTGTCTATCAGCATGCCAGGTTTGGCACCTCTGCTGTTCATTGTTTCTGAGAAAATGCCAATGTTAAGGTTTCACAAAACTATCTTGTACGGCCTTGACCTTGACAGAAGGTCACTGACTACATGTATATCTATAAAGTTCTTATCAATGTCTATCATCATGCAAAGTTTAAAACCTCTGGCATTTGTAGATTACGAGAAAATGCCAATGTAAAATTTTCAAACAGAGAGCTTTAGTGACCTTGACCTTGGGTCAAGGTCATTCAAAATGATATGTTTTGAAAGGTCTTGTGCTAGTCTATCAGCATGCCAAGTTTGGTGCCTCTACTGTTTGTAGATTCTGAGAAAATGACAACGTTAAAGTTTTCTGGACACACACACACACACACACACACACACACACACACAGACAGACAGACAGACAGACGACGGAGGGTTAATACATAGACTCCCATTGTTACACAAGGGAGCCAAAAAACCAACCCAACTTTAACAACAAAACAGAGAAAACAATAACAGAAAGAAGGAAAGAAACATTAAAAAATCCTAGATGACATCAGTAAACTCAACTCCAAAGTGGAAGTGCCAACCTGTAGTATGCCCTGATGATATCAAGAAAGTACTGCACACCATACTTCTTCCTGAAGTACTTGCGGTCATCTTTGATAATGGTTGACAGGTACTGGATGTGGCCTGCATGAAAATAGTGGATATAATTTTCAATCAAATCAATAAGTCAATGGTACAAATGGGACGTCAACACACACACACACACACACACACACACACACACACACACACACACACTTTTTAAAGTGAAGCCACAGTAAAAGTTCAGAGTATCTTACCAATGCGGACAGGGAATGCACTCTTGCTCCACACACACACACACACACACACACACACACACACACACACACACACACACACACACACACACACACACACACTTTTTAAAGTGAAGCCACAGTAAAAGTTCAGAGTATCTTACCAATGCGGACAGGGAATGCACTCTTGCTCCACTCACACACACACACACACACACACACACACACACACACACACACACACACACACACACACACACTTTTTAAAGTGAAGCCACAGTAAAAGTTCAGAGTATCTTACCAATGCGGACAGGGAATGCACTCTTGCTCCACACACGGAAGTCGAAGAGAATGTACTGGTGGAGATGGTTGGTCAGTGTTTTGCTGGTGGCCACGGACGCCTCCACCAGCAGCTGGACGGCCATCAGCACGTTCACGTCAATCAGCTGTGGGCTCACCTTCACACAGCAACCAACACAATGCAGACAGCCTTTTCCCTCGCAAGAAAATGTTTGACAGATTTACCTGTTAAGGTCAGACTTTCACACTGAGCAAACACCCAAACTCCCCAGAGCTTATCACATGGGTTTATCTGACATCACCTTACCACCCTCGAACCTTCATCCAAACATCAATACAAGGGGGCTGGGATATCCCCCCCCCCCAAAAAAAAGAAAAAGTGCTGGCTTTTTTGCCTTTCAAGAAGAAATAAAAACGTGCTGGCTTTTTTGCCTTTCAAGACATCACCCTAACAAGGCAGAAATAGCCCCCCCACCCCCCACCCCCCCCACCACCACACACACATGCACACACACACACACACACACACACACACACACACTCACTCACACCACCATCTGCCACCAAACCAAGATCCTTTGAAACACACACACACACACACACACACACACACACACACACACACACACACACACAGGGGGTCTGAGTACCTTCTGTAGCAGGGCCCCAACTGTGGCAGCCCCCTGAGTTCTGATGAAGGTGTCCTGATTAATGGGTTTGGTCTGCAGCATGTGACGCAGCAGTGTCAGGAAGGCAGCCACCTGGTTCTGCTCCAGTCTGCTGTCTGCAATTAAATAATGCGCTGAACATTCTGACAGCTCGAAGCAGCATGTACCTGTCTAAAATCACATCACCTCACTTACTGCAAAATTAATTCCTACATGCTATCAAGTGATGTTTTTTTTTCAAATATGAGCGAGTGTCAGGTCTTCAGTTTTGGCTGAAACTACAAAACGTGAAGGGAAAAGTACACACACAAAAAGCAGTAACAAAACCATCAAGCAGGATTATTCCAAAATATTGTAGCCATAGATACCAGATCAGTAAACACGGTAACACAGGTACCAGAGAACTTTTAAAGCAGTTTTCATATTCTCCTATATTTGTCTCTTACATAATTCCTGGACTTAACAAACAATGCAACAAGTATGAAAAGAACAATCAAAGCCATTCTCACCTGCATACGAGCTGCTGGCAACAATAACCCAGTCGTCGGGCGAGTCTGGCTTGTTGGTTGTGACCGGCTCCATGGGCGTGGCTACAGGTGTCGGGACCGGAGCCTCAGGGTCGACCTGTTCCAGCAAGGGGAATAACACCTGCACTCCGCCCACGCAGTTGATTGTGTCCTGCAGTGTACGACAGAAAGAAATTATCTCATTCCACATCTCTGTTCTCCTGTTAAAGGTGACCCAATTACGCAGAATTTGACCCATGCGTCACGAGAGATGCAATTTTTATGCAGTGAAGTATGGCCCTCACTAACTGCCTTGCAGCTGCTTACTGCTGTTAAGCTTTACAATTACTGTATAATACTGTTATATATGTGGATCTTGAATCTGAGATAAACATTACCTAAGTCCTGTCTCTAGTGATAATTATATGTTTGGGGGTTTAACGTCCTTTTCCACCACATGCGGGTGATATTAAAGACGGGGCAACGATGAAAAAGCCAGCACAAATACTTGGCCCCAGCCAGGATATGAACTCACGACCCGAGCATTAGAAGTCCAACGCTCTACCATTCGGCCACCCCTGCTCCCCAGTGATAATTATAAAGCAGTGCGCAGGATGTAAGTGGTTCACATACCTTGATATCCCAAGCCACGCACTTTTCACCACAAAACTGTGCATGGTTCTGGTATGGTGACAAGTCTGCGCACACATGGTCTTTGCAGGCCTGCAAGATCAGATTTGCAGAATGCAACATTCCATATATGATTTCAAATTTCCACTGTACTAAGCAATGGCCGCCATGGCATTTTTAGAGGAAAAACAAAAGAAAACAAAATAAAGCTGTCAACAGCATTGTTTATTCTTTGCTTCCCCGACAAGCTGAGTGAAATATTTTTCACAAACTATAACTAAACATTTCAAGCATGTTCATAAATAAACTGAAAACTGATTGATAAATGCTTCCTCTGATGCTTTTAAACTAGAAACAATTTTACTGTAATATATGACACCAGTCTAACCTTTGCACTGTAGCGAGCTACGAGTTTGGCTGGAAGATCAGCAAGGTCAGAGTCATCCTTGAAGACTGTGATGTCATTAGGACCTGAAATAAAGCAGACAATTATTTTATTTAATTTTGAGAGCAGGGGAGGGGAGAATGGGGTGGTTGACAAAATTTGATAAAACAAAATTAAACAAATTTTTAGACTTGAGAGGAAAAAAAATTCAAGAGATGTATTAACATTTATTTTTAAAAAAAGGGGTAGGGGGGAGGGGGGGGAGTAAATTATGGTTACCAACAGACCAATTTTCTGATTCAGACTTAGATCTATGATCTTGGACACTCGAACTTCACAGCCACAAATCACAAGTAAATTTATATGTATTCTCTTATGCACCTGAGATATGCAGCGCTCTGAACTGTGCCGACTGCAGCGCATCACTGAACACACACACAGTAGAGATACGGGCGTGGATGGTGATGGGTGGACCCCAGTAGTCGTCCTGGCTGCCGGCCTGCAGTAGGGTCACACCCAGCGTGGGGGCAGGGGTTGCCGTTTTTGCTGCGGCCCCAAACAACATCTTGAATGGCGAAACTTTCTTGGGATCACTTTTGCTGCTGCTGTCAGGATGGATCTCCGTGGTGTAGTGAGGACTTGGAGATCCAATTCGACAGGTGGAAAAGTGCTGTGTGAAACAGAAATGGAAACCATGCAATGACGAGTGAAATCATGCAAGCAGAACACTCATAAACTTGAACATAAGGATCTGGAA
>JACVVK020000004.1:6490000-6612500 GCA_018292915.2 Batillaria attramentaria
TCTTACTGATTTCCTAAAAAAAATTATAACTAGAGAGGCAGAAGCCTCCATGGCTCCCTTGTGACACAGGTCAAGGTCATTCACAAAAGTATGTTTGTAGAGCTCTTATCACTAACCAGTATTATGCTAAGTGATGTGTCTGGCGCTCCGAGTTCCTGGCAATATTACAATTTTCCCCGAAACAGTTTGTACAGCCTTGACCTTTGGTCAAAGTCATTCAAAAGAGATCTCATCAATGTCTATCATCATGCCAAGTTTGATGCCTCTAGCATTTGTAGTTCCTCCGAAAACAGTAATGTTAAAATTCACAATAGACAGCTTTAATGACCTTGACCTTCAGTCAAGGTCATTCAGAAAGGTAGGTCTCATTGCTGTCTATCATCATGCCTCGTTTGGTGCCTCTACTGTTTGTTGTTTTGGAGAAAATGCCAAGGTTAAAGTTTCCAAAAAAAAAACGCTTGCATGACCTTGACCTTGACTAAAAGTCACTGAACACAGGTATGTCTGTAAAGGTGCTGCCAATGTCAATCATCGCACATAGTTTGCTGCTTGACAGCTTCTGATTCTTCTAGATACTGAGAAAATGCAAATGTAAAATTTCCGAACAGTTTCAATGACCTTGACCTTCAGTCAAGGTCATTTAAGATGGTATGTGTGCATAGGTCTTATCACTGTCTATCAGCATGCCAGGTTTGGCACCTCTGCTGTTCATTGTTTCTGAGAAAATGCCAATGTTAAGGTTTCACAAAACTATCTCGTACGGCCTTGACCTTGACAGAAGGTCACTGACTACATGTATATCTGTAAAGTTCTTATCAATGTCTATCATCATGCAAAGTTTAAAACCTCTGGCATTTGTAGATTACGAGAAAATGCCAATGTAAAATTTTCAAACAGAGAGCTTTAGTGACCTTGACCTTGGGTCAAGGTCATTCAAAATGATATGTTTTGAAAGGTCTTGTGCTAGTCTATCAGCATGCCAAGTTTGGTGCCTCTACTGTTTGTAGATTCTGAGAAAATGACAACGTTAAAGTTTTCTGGACACACACACACACACACACACACACACAGACAGACAGACAGACGACGGAGGGTTAATACATAGACTCCCATTGTTACACAAGGGAGCCAACAAAAACTGAGAAGAATACAAGTCTGCACGTAACAAACAAACAACAACAAAATAACTTCTTCTTTTTTAAAAGCACTTACTGATCATGGTCAGTTGCATTTTGAGGTCCACCTCAGGCGACTGCTCCATCTCAAGCCCTAGTAACACCAGCATGTAGCCCTGCATCACCTCACTCACTTCTATCTGCCTCTGGGGAAAAGAAATCCAATACCAGGTTTCAGCGGCACGTCAGCTGAACTGAATGTGTAACGTAAGGTCATGAAGCTCTCAATGGATGCTTACGTGCAATTCAATATTTCAGTCTGACGTTACAAAACGAAGGCCACATTTTTCTAAGTGAATAATCAAGTGGATCTGCCTGGCCTAAAAGTGGGTGGTTGGAGGAGGGTTGTGGGTGGGAGATGAAGTGAGGTGATAACAAAGCAGATGAAACAAATAGAACAGGACAAAACAATTACAAACATTGCTGAGTGCAGAAGATGGGTTGATGTAAAGATGACTGCTGAAGCGACAACAAACACCCCAAAATTCACCCATTATTCAGCAGTATAACTAGACTTCTGTTTTCCGAAACCTTCATTAATCAGATATCAGGACAGCTACAAGTACAAGTCCTCATCAGGAGATTGTGTAAGATCATGAACTGACTCCCATCAACACCTGACTTACCAGGTCTGGTGAGCACTCGTGGATAACATGCACCATACGGACGATGCACTGCAGCACCAAGTCCTTGAGGGCCGCTGCCTCCTGGCGCTGAGCGTTCGTTGGACCATGGACTGTGTCTGCCGACAACACCTTCAACAGGACATCCAGTGTGGCTGGGGTGATAGCCTTCAATGCATTTGTCTGTGGAGAAAACAAAAACAGGAGGCGAGCGCTCTTTCAGTTTTGCTGCACCAACCTTTTGGAATTCCCTGCCAGCACATCTGAGAAATGCACCCACACTGTCTGTTTTTAAGAGCAATCTTAAAACGTTCCTCTTTTGTAAAGCTTTCCAGTAACTTACCGTGTCAGCAACTAGTCAGTTTCACCAGTGTATGTCTGTCCACTGTTTGTAAAATGTGCATGAGCGTCGGTGAGTGATTGGCGCATTGAGTTTATTCCAAAGAAATGCGCCCTACAAATGCCATTTATTATTATTATTATTATTAATGCTGCATACTGTAACTGCTGAAATACACAAGGGGCAGATCCACTGTTTCGGCTTTTTCTCACATTAGAATATTTCAGCACAGCAGTGAGCTACTCTGCCAGGTAAACGTGGCAAGTTACAGGTCATGTTCACACCTGGAGTATTTTCCCCTCACCAGAGGCTTTTGTCAGCATCAGAATTCAGACAAGCAGATTGAAACTAAGTGAAAGCAGAAATTCCAGCATAACAGTACCTGTGATCCACACATGATTGCACCGAAAACATGCAGCAGGCGTTGCTGAATATCAGCAGGAAGTTGTGTTTTCTGGAAACACTCTGAAATGAAACACACAACCACAGAGATGATCCAGATCACATACACTCGCACATAAACATATATATATATATATATATATCTACCAATCCTGCAAAAACAGATGAATGAAAATGATTCAGCATATTTGTTGTTCACTATAAGAAAGAGTTTCAAAGGAACGTTGAACAAACACTTACCATGAAAGAAAGGCACTACTTCATTGTGGAGCAGGGCTGGTCGACACCTCTGTCTTGTCTTGTCAACATTCCATCTGAAGGGAGGAAAAAGTAATAAAAAAATTTTTAAAAGCAACTACCACACTGACAGGACTTTTCACTGACAAAAATTGTACACGTTGTTTTAACACAAATATCCATTTAAGTATTTCTTGATTATTATTATTCATCATTTCTTCCTCTGTAGCAGAACAGCAATACTGAGCCATACTGCAGGTGCAAGCAATACTTTGGAGATGGAACTATTAATTCAAAAGCAGACATTTAATCTCGTAAAATTCTTGGAAACTACCCATAAAAAAAATTCAACTCCCAAGTTGATGATTTCTTACCCTTGCAGGCGTTTTCTCCAGACGAAATAAGGATCGTACAGGCACTCCAGAAAATGAATGGCATGCCTGATGAAGGTAACATGATGGTCTGTCAGATGCCCTGAGCCTTCAGGATACGCTTCACATAACTGTCAAAAACAAAATATTTGATACAGAGTATTTTAATGATGATAAAGACAAAGAAAATCACAGACAAATGATGGGGAAAAAAATCACAGCACTGCTCTGAACAGCAAATTTGAAGGCAATACTGCTAAAATTTGGAAATGTTCAGCCCATCAAATTTGAAAAATAAATGCAATTCTAAATTCCGAAATTTAAATAGCTGAGCTGACCCTTCGCACCACGTGACTGTAATGTGTTTATGTCCAGTGTGTGAGAGAATGCGTGTGATTCACGTGAGTGTGCTTGTTGGGTTCAGTTCGTGGCGCTTTGAGCTGATTCATGAAATTGGGTAAAGCGCCTATATAATACTCATTATTATTATTATAAATAATATGAGCAGAGTAACAAATCATTATTCCCTGTGAACCACTATTCTGCCTCCTCCCCCATACACACACATGAAATTATGCAAATTTACTCACTTGCTCTATAATCAAAGAGCTGATGAGAACTGTGTGACTGACAAACTCACACGATGCCACAAAGTGCACATTGTCATGGTTCCTGCAAAATTAAATAAAATCTGCAATGAGCTTTTTTTACGCGCGGGGTCCTTGTCAATCGCTCAAATCTAAACAAGCGCAAGGACAGCAACTACATAATCATTTTGTTCAGGAATGGTGGGAACAGAAAAATGCAGAAGCACCTGCACAGCTAACATAATCATTAGAATATGTTTAGCAAGTTTTCCTCTGCCAAACGTTAAACAAGCAGTACAAACTGCAAATGAACGAACAGTAAGTTTTTAAAACACTGCGTTTCAGCAAAGCACCATGCAGACCATAACCACCACATGCAACCGACACAAACCTGCACACAACAATAAGACACTGAAGAATCCTTTGAGCAAACAGCAGTGCCTCCTTCTTCTCTTGATTTGTCAAGTCCGCAGTGCCAGTGTCCCCGCTGCCTTCTCCACTGCCGCTGCCCGTGTAGTTGGTGATCACCACAGCGCACTGAGCAAGCTGACTGCCAAGGGCCTCAAGGATGCCATCAGGCAAGCGAGTCAGGTGTGGGCCCTCCTCTGAAAAACTGATCACACAAATCACATTAGCTAGTGTACACTATGGCTGCAACCACGCATGGCCATTTAATGTGTGTTTGTATGAAGGTTCCTTAGCAACAACCATCTTAAACCATAAACTTACAAATCAGAAACCATGAAATGGGGAAAGGGGGGGGGGGGGGGGGAGGAAGCGAGAGAGAGAGAGAAAGAGAGAAATGATTACATCAAAAGTCTTACCCATCATTTAAATGGTTGAAGTCACAGTCTATAAAATCTTTGTAGTTTTCCACAAATAAATCTATAAACTCCTGAAGTTTCTTGATTTCATGCTGAAAAAAAAGCACAACAAAATTATGGCCTTACCACAGGTTAACAATTCACTTAATTTATACGCAGCTTACCCCTTTTGGACTAACACAAGCGAGGGGGACAATGGGATTTAAATTGTCAAACCCTGAGGGGAGCTAGACTTCACTGATCCCGACATTAATGATTTTAAAAAAAAATTACATGCACAAAGTGAACAAAAAACCACTTTACATACTATAACGATAACACAGGCAATCCATCTCACATCTCTTTGATCTTTATATTAAAAAAAAATAAAAAATCAGAGAAACAGCAAAACTACAAACACAAACTGGTCATGACTTGCATATATACATGTACACAAGCCACAGTAAAAGCCTAAATGTCACACCTGTCTAAGACACAAGCATATCAGTGAGTGAGGCAGTAGCGCTGCATGGAATTTCCTGCAAGCTATTTCAGGTCATGCACTCACACAGCTATTTTTAGACTGACGCTGGCACTTCGTGCCAGAGCTCTGCTGCAACCTATGCAGAAGATGTAACACCATTTTACAAAATTACGCAATGACAGTTTTTCCCCGGACATCTACTGCAAAGATCAAGCTCTGTGTGATAATACGAAGAGCAATTTGACGCGCGGGTGTGAGATAAGCGCCTGCATGGCCGCTTGACACAGCAGACTATGATTGCGGAGACAGGAGGCGTTACGGTCTACAGACCGCGCGAAATTTTACCTTGGAACTGTAAATCATCCATAACTGGAACAGCTTTTCTCCTGCGTTCAGTCCCTCCATGCTGACGGGGGCTGGCTGAGCGAGGAGAGACCGAAAGGTGCTAGCAAGCACTGATCATCAACGTCAACAGTTCTGCACGAATCCCATCCCGGCCATCGAGTCAAAGCGGAAGTTGGTTTACTTGGCTTGATTCTCAAACGCCTCGCCCCCACCCCTCAGCTTTAGTTCAGGGAGAGGAACTAAAGAAAAGAGAAAGAGGAAAACCTTGCATAACACGCTGGAAATGTTGTTAGTGAGTTTAGCTTTGTCTTGTTTGTTTCCAAATTTTCTAAATTTATTTATCTTCTAATTCGTATAATTTTTGTTCTTATTTGGTATGGATTGCTCTTTATAAGGGAGGCCACTCTTGAGGTTAAGTGCTTGGGAAGAGGGAACTTGTGCAGGTTCGCGAAAATGAAACTGGTAAATTGGGTCTTCTTCTTATATGAAATGTCCGCCCTCATCATTTTCAGAATTCTGACATTGGGTAGCAGGCGGGGGCCTCCAGTAGGTTGGGATCGTTGGTAATCTTGAAGAATAGTATACGAAATTCTGGGAGCTGTTTGCACGCACTTTTTCGGGTGCTTTCGGTTCTGCTCGATGCAAAGAGACGTTAGACACCTCACCTGCTCACTTTGACCTCTCCTTCCCCACAATCATGCACAAAATATCCTGAAATGACTGCCGACCGCAGCCGAGCAGTCATCTCCCCGCCGTTTTGATCTCTGATCCGAGTGTCGTTTCTCCGGTAAGCAGGCGACACGCGAATAGGAAAGGGCCTGTGAATGAATGAATGTGCTTCGCCGTTGATTCATCGTGTACACTGACACAGAGCAGAGACACACATCTAACGTGCGTGCAAATAGCTCCCAGAATTTCGTATACTATTCTTCAAGATTACCGGGATCGTTGGCTGCCCTGGACTTCTTATAATATGAAATGACCGACCCCAGTTTGTTGGTACGCGTATAACAAAATTTTCACGTGCAGGCTGAAGGCGGACAAGCTATCTTTTAGTAAGCCCACGTTCAGACTCCCCATCCCCCACCCTCTCTATCTCTCTTTTACTGACCTCGATGCCGTAGAGGAGCCCCCACCCCCCTGTTACTTTGCTTGAAAAGCTATGTTATTGTTTACTTATGTTTAGGTATGCCTCTCCAACAACCCAAGCAAACCATGCTTTGTGTTGTACTTCAAGAGTGTGGCAGTAATGTTGGACTGTTCTATGGACATTGCACAGATCAGCCACTTCTTGCCACTGCTCACGATTCCTGGGTATGTACCGACTATACTGCTTGAACTTCTCCAGTGGCTTTACCAGTTCATTCATTTTGGATGAAAGTGCTCCCAAGTACCACCACACAGTGTTCTAGGCTCATTTTTTTTTTCTTCCCAGTTTCACACAAACTAACAGCTTTGCTGGTCTTCTATGAGTATTTTTTTAGTGCAGCTAAACAGTCTGCTTCAAAAATTATGCAGTAATTCTTTGTCCGGGACTGGGGATGAATCATCTGACCAGAGTCGGGTGTATGGGGAGTGAACTGGTAGAAGTTGAGGCCTTTTCTGCAGTCAGCATAGTCAGTAGTAATGTGATCAGATGCATAACTTTTGTTGTTGTTGTTTTGGTGATGAGCAGTTCAGTTCTATGTAAGATGGCGTATCTGTGCTTGACACACACTCCACCAAATCTTTCAGTAATGAGTAATCTCCCCAGAATTGTGTTCGAGACTGTTCCATTGTTTGTTGGGGGTTCTCTTCGGGTACTCCTGCTTCCCCCCCCCCCCCCCATCTGCTTTGGAAATGTGTTCAGCCCACAAAATTTGGAAAAAAAGAAAGAAAAAAAAAGCAATTCTAAAATTCCGAAATTTAAATAGCTGAGCTGACCCTTCGCACCACATGATTGTAATGTGTTTATGTCCAGTGTGTAAGAGAATGTGTGTGATTCACGTGAGTGTGCGTGTTGGGTTCAGTTCGCGGCGCTTCGAGCCAATTCATGAAATTGGGGTAAAGTGCCTATACAATACTCATTATTATTATTATCAGTGTTCACTTGGCATGGGCCCTGTCATGCCCTTTTGGCTTTTATCATTCACTGCCTTTTTGCATGCCTTTGTTCTGCAGATGACAAACATGATCAACAATTTACATGTTCAGTGTAAAGTTTTAATGTCTCCAGGTTAGTTTCGTATTTTCGTGACCCCATATATCTTGACTTTTTCCTTTTGTTTTTACTTAGTACACTGCTGACAAGAGTTACACAGTGGTCAAATCTGGGTGGCGACAAGAGGAACAAACTCAGTGACAAGTTGGTAAGTAATTTGAAGTATTCCTCTTCTTTCTTTTTTTAGTCATGTGCAGCTACCCTGATTTTCTAAGTAATACTATTACTACGCTGTGAGTTCATTTTTAAAATTTAGCTCTGTACTCTGTTAAATCACTTTCACAATGATGTTTAGATTTTTGTGCTGCCACTAAGATGTGAATCTTAGTTTTCCTTTCTTTTCAGATGAGTGAGCTGAAAGAATGCATCGGCAGAGTGTTCATTGATGGCACTTTTGAATTCGCAATTCCAGAGGTAGGTACCACTGTAATATATCTTTTGTTTGATTCAGTTGTTTACAATTGAGACAGAACTAGGATTGGTGCTGGTAGATGCTTTTCAACTTTGAAGGGGACTGGGAGTCATAAATGTTTTATCAGGCTGGGGAATTGTCAGTCATTTGGCAGTTTTCAGTCCAATTTCCTATCTTTTCAGCAAAAAAAATCCAAGTTTCAGCCGAAGACAGGAAGGGGGAAAAGGTATCATGTAATAGTATGGGACTTCAGCTTTGAAGGCTTGCATATATCAGTACCAAGGCAGTATAAATTTAAGTTTTGGGTGCCAGTAGAGGCTACTAAATGCTAAATTTGTTTTCTTAAGCGCTACTGCTGCACCCCACTTTAGGTTTCAGTCTTTTTTTCCTTCAGCAATTCCCCAGTCTGTTTCATGTGTTGCACATTTTGCTTGCAGTTTGGAGTGGTCGACATGTCCCAAGTGGATGTTGTTCTCGTCTCCAACTTCACCACCATGCTGGCTCTTCCATATCTCACCCAGTACACAAACTTCCACGGCAAGGTCTACGCTACAGAGCCTACCCTGCAGATTGGCAGGTCAGGCAGGCTATGATCTCCATGAAAAAAACACAGTTAATTTTGTTTTAATTTTTTCTTGCAGTTTTTAACTCTTTGTTATATGTTAATGTATCAATTTAGTGAGGAGCTCAAAGAAACACTGCTGGAAGATGAAAATTATACTGATAATTGGAAACAAAACAAGAGTATATCTATATGCAATATTATTTTGCTGTGAAAGTGAGAGCAGTCATTGTCAGTGTCTTCCAAACTGACTTGCCTGGCTTTCTCTCAGTCTGTCTGTCTGTCTGTCTGTGTGTGTGTCTCTCTCTCTCTCAGAAACAGAGAGTGAGGAGAGAGAAGAGCAAAAAACAGGAAGTGTGCTGAGAATTTCCATAAAATGTTGTTAAGCTTTGTATGCTAATATATTTCAGGATGTACATGGAGGAGATGGTGAATTATGTTGAAAGAAACCCCAGAATGAAACCAGCCAGCCTGTGGAAGGAAGAGGAGTATGCAAGGCAAGTGTAATTGTGAGGATTATCCAGTGTGACAAGCCCTCTGTTGAGGATTTTTATAAAACAAAATGTTTGATAGAAATAATAGTTCTTAATGATAATAGAAAAATTAACATTGCATACATATATATATGCATCTGACAATCATCATATGTTGTTTGACTTCCACCCATTGTATGTTTTATTTACTTTCAGTGTTGTTCCTCCATCATTGCGCGAGGTGACGGAACCCCTGGGGTGGCGTAAGCTCTACACTAAGCATGACATTGATGCATGTCTGTCCAAAGTGCAGACTGTCGGGTTCAATGAGAAACTGGTGAGAAAATGTTTTATGCAGCCAACTTCGTAGAAGTTCTGAAATTTTACTACTTCATCCCAGTTGTTTTGTTTGTTTTGTTTTTTATAGTAGCTAGCACATAGTGTTAAAATGTTGGAACACTTAGTTAGGGATCCTTGGAACTGGTCATTTGACTTTCAGAAAGATAACAAGTTGTAGACAGACTGAGGTGAGTGCTTCATTACTGCAGTAGTCTGGACTGATTTTCCTCACTATGTTTTCAGGATGTGTTCGGTGCATTGCAAGTGCAGGCTGTCAGCTCTGGTTGCTGTATTGGCAGCTGCAACTGGATCATTCAGTCTACGTTTGAAAAGGTGTGCCCAGCATCCTAATATTTTCTCTACTTTCAGTGCTGTTACTGCTGGCTTTTAAGTACAGTTCATCTGCAGCAAAATGTTTTTTTCAGAATACAGCAATATCTTCAGCGCGTTACAGTTTCTACCTAAGGCTCCCAAAAGAAATGCTTCCTTCACAAGACCATATGCAGTGCAGTGCACTCTTCAGATTGTGATATATAGAAATGTCTACCTGTAATTTGGTCAGGTGATGGCTTCTTTTTCTCAGGAGCCCCATTGCCTGTCACTCAGCGCACGAAAGACGTTCCTGCAATAAAAAAAAACTTACGAAACTTTTTCAGATCTGTTATGTCTCTGGGACATCCACATTGACAACACACCCAAAGGTAATAGCTCCTCTCTAGTCTAAGTATCTTGATGTCGGTGATTTGTGGCAAGTTTTTAATATGATGTGCTGAAAAATATAATGGTAATGGGTGCTATATGGTATTGGTTTCTGTAACTTAAAAAACAAGTTTGATGCAAGTTTTTTTTTTTTTTTTTTTTAACAATACTGTGCAGTTTAGTAGCAAGAATGTATACTTTCATTGTTTTAAATTTTTGCCCCCACCTTGACGGGCAAGCCCAGCGCACACCCATTCATACTCCAGCCCCACCGCATCACTAACCACTGGGCCAGCCATATCCACTACCTCTTCCTTTCTGTTGCGGTGGTGTGGCTACACTCTGAACTATTTGTTGCAAACCCTGTATGTAGACATAGCAAGTGGCATAATGTACACATGTTTTCAGCCTGTGGAACAAGCACCATTGAAAAACAGTGATGTCCTGATCTTGACGTGCCTGACACAGACCCCATTAGCCATGCCAGACCCTATGATTGGGGAGTTTTGCGTGAATGCTGGTGAGATGAAGCATTTGTTCATTGACTGATTCTGTTAACCCTATGAATTCCTCTAGCATGGACAGGAAGTGTACATATTTCCCCTAAAAATTTGATTTGTGGAATACCCTATGACAGAAAGTTACCTGAGGATTTTCTAATACAGTTCCTATGTAGACATTGCAAGGCCATTAGTCTACCACAAGGGGAGATTTGTTTGTGACTGGTATTTACAAGAATCAAACATTGCAACATGTAATCTTTTAATAATAATAATAATGAGTATTGTATATTGTATTTCATGACGGCTCAAAGCACTGCGAACTGAACCCAACACGCACGCTCACGTGAATCACACACATTCTCTCACACACTGGACATAAACACATTACAATCACGTGGTGCGAAGGGTCAGTTCAGCTATTTAAGTTTCAGAGTTTAGAATTGCATTTATTTTTCAAATTTTGTGGACTGAACATTTCCAAAGCAGAGGGAGGAATCCTGAGTACCCGGAGAGAACCCCTGACGATCGGCCCGAATGATCGGTGCCACATACGAGAAGGAAAAATTCGTTGCCCCGAGTGGGGCTCGAACCCCTGACCTCTCGCAGTGGTAACGAGTCTCTTAACCACTAGACCACCGACCGCCCCTTTTGAGGAATGTGTTGTGTATCTGTGTAACTAGGATTAGATGTGAGTATGTAATTCTCTGCTTCTGTCTGTTCACTTTCAGCTGTGACACTAAAGCATGGTGGGAATGTTTTGGTGCCTTGCTACCCATCTGGTGTGACATATGATCTGTTTGAGTGCCTGTCCGGTCACCTCGACCAGTGTGGACTGTCCAACACCCCCATGTACTTTGTGTCTCCAGTGGCAGACAGCTCGCTGGCATATTCAAACATCTATGCTGAATGGTAAGCACATTGATAACAGTTTGTAGTTTTCTGACACGTGATGGTTTGGTGTCGGACCAGGAGAGATTTTGGTGATCTTCTTTTGAATGAAAACTCTGAATAGCTGTTTGCAAATAAAGCTGAGCAAATTCTAATGTCATGTTGGTGAAAAAAAGAAGTTCATGTTTTTTAGGCTGTGTTTGATTTGACAGTTTCTGTTGTATGATGTACATTGCACTGCATGTAATCATATTCTTCAGTTGGGGAAAGCTTCACCAAAAGACAAAGTTTTCTGGCTTGTCTTCATTGTCTCTTACCTTTTTTTCCCAGGATATTTCTGTTCATCCCTTGTACCAGGTCATCTCTTTTCTTCGCAGGTTGTCAACAGCAAAGCAGTCGAAAGTGTATCTTCCAGAGTGTCCATTTCCTCATGCTGAGGTTTGCTGTTACGTTTCTCTGTTTACAAGAAAGTACTAGCATATTTATAGTGTGCATATGTGCAGAATATGACCTGAGCTTCAATTTGTGAGACAGTTCGATTTCATGTTTTGTGAATGGAGACTTTATCCAAGTGTGCTGGTGTGTGTGTGTGTGTGTGTGTGTGTGTGTGTGTGTGTGTGTGTGTGTTATAATTGTTTTTTTTTTGTTTGTTGCTTTTTTAAACTCGTTAAATGTGAAATTTAGGAACAGAATTATTTCCTTCTAAAACCTGTGAAAGTTTCCTGAATTTTTTTTAACCTTGTTTGTGCATTTGCTGTTTTCAGTTGGTGAATTCAGGAAGGCTCAGGCACTTCAAGGATATCAATGGTAAGATGACTGTTTAGTGATTATGCTCCGGTTTTGTGACGGCTTGAGTTGTTGTAAACAATTTCTTCCAACCAGTTAACAGAGGTGTGTTGGCTTCAAGTGGTGAAGTTACATGTAGTGTTTTTCTTTTTCAACAGAGCTTGGTAGTGACTACCGAATGCCATGCATTATCTTTACTGGACATCCTTCTCTGAGGATGGGAGATGCAGTTCACTTTGTGGAGACCTGGGGTAAAAACCCAGCCAATACCATCATCTTCACAGGTAGGAGTTTGTTGGGTTTTGTTGGTGGTGGTGGTGGTGGTTTTTTTTGTTTTTTTTTTGTTTTTTTACTACTTTTTTTAATCCCTTTCAGGAAATTTTGGCTGCTTCCCCCAGGGGAGGTGTGTTGCCGTGGTGCATTGCCACCCAACTATTTTTTAATTTTAAAATTTTTTCTGAGGGATGAAAGCTGCAGGACCCGGAGAAAACCCGCTGATGAGCAGCCTGGTAGCCAGGAAACACTGGCTGTATCACATGTCACAGCTTGACATGGGCTTGAACCCACACTTTGCAGTGACCACAGTGATGGCTTTTCGGTAGTGCTCCTGCGAAGTCGGGCGCACTGCCTATTAGATCACTGCTCACCCGTTGAAAGAAATGTTTGCTTTTGATTTAATTTTCCAGAGATATCTAGATTACTGTGCATACCATGATATAGTAGTTCAGTTTCACCTTTTTTGATTGTCTTTTCCCAGAGCCTGACTTCCCATATCTTGAGGCCCTTGGTCCCTTCCAGCCTCTGATGATGAGGGTAAGATTGCATTCTGCAAATTTGTGCGTGTATGAGACATCTGTGGTATTCTCATGGAAAACAGATCCTTTCACAGTTCCCTCTTTCTGCTGGTGCACATGCACAAGTTCATGCGTGAAAGAACACTGCTCGTTGCAATACATAGGTAAACGTTACCCATGCACATTTACAGTCGAACCTGCCAAGGCGGTCACCTGTATAAGCCAAACCACTGTCTAACCTGGTCACCCCAGAGGATCCCCTGACACACTAGCTGTTGACATGACACCCTGGATAACCCGGTCACCCTGTCTAAGGTGGTCAGTTTGACCCGGTCCCTTGGGTGACCGCCTTACACAGGTTTGACTGTATTACATGGGTTGTTAAATATGGCAGACACCCTAGGTTGTCACTGCCAGATTTTGATACAGTGAGACGTGCAGCACTGAAAGGCAAGTAATATCTTACCTTTTCAACCTGTTACCGCTGTGTTTTGGATATGGCAGTGTTAAATTTTAACTGATGTTTGGAAACAGGTGTGCTATTGCCCCATCGACACGAGTCTCAGCTTCGCCCAGGCCAACAAACTGATCCGTGACCTGCGACCGCTGCATTTGGTGGTGTCCGAGACGTACACTTCACCACCACCGCTTGCTCCTCAGCGTAATGACCTCACCATTGAGTGGGTGAGTGGTTTCTTGATTAACCTTGTGACATAACCTGTCTTTATTTCTCCAGGGGCAACTGCCTTTTCTGCATTTGCTGTGTGGAACAGTTAGTCAGCTTGCTAATTATCACCTTCCTGTACGTCAGCATGAAGTTTGGAATAGCAGCCATGAAGAGGTTACTCTGGAATAACCATACAGCCTTTCGTAGGATTTGAAAGCTCACCACTCTGCAGATTTCCGGTACACTGTCTAAGTCTAGAGTGCAGGGGCGCCGGAAGATGTTGGGGGGAGGGGGGGGGGGGGGCAGAATCTCGGAGGGGGGAACGTTGCCCGAAGAAAGTGAAAAGCGGGGGGGGGGGGGGGGGGGGGGGGGGGGATCAAATGCTGCGTAGGCAAAAAAACGTTTACGTACCAGGACGTTGCCCGAAAAAAGTGAAAAGCGGGGGGGGGGGGGGGGGGTAATCAGAGGAGCGGACAGCCTTCGGTCCGCAAAAACAGAAGTTCTCTGTTGGGTGGGATGAGGGAGAGAGCACTAAGAGGGGTAGGGGGAGAGGTAGGGGGGGGGGGGGGGGGGGGCAAGACCATGGCTTTGCCCCCCCCCCCCCCTCTTGCCATAGTCACCTGATTTTCCATGAGGGGGGGGGCAAAAAGACACTCTTGCCCCCCCCCCCCTCCCCCCCCTGCTTGGGTACAGGGGGGGGGGGGCAGCTCCCCCCCCCCCCCCCCCCCGTTCCGGCGCCCCTGGAGTGGTTTTCAAAACAAATATGTTTTCTTGCTGTGGTCAGTACATGGCCACTTCCAAATTGCAACAGTTGCTAATTTCTGTACGGTCTTGCTTTTCTTCCCCATTTTACAGGAGCCGTCACCTCTGACATACAAAAAATATGAAGTGTTGAACCTACCAGTCAAGAGACAGTGGGAAACAGTTCACATTGATGCAGAGGTGAGATGCTGTTCTGTTTTGTGTAGGTAGTTCAGTCACTGGTCACGAAGTGAACTGCCTGTTTATGCTTTGCCCATAGTGCCATGCTTATTGGTAAAAGAGAAGTAAAGCATGAATTTTTCTTCTTTTTTTTTTTAAAGAAAAATGTTAACAAGTGGAAAAATGTTAACAACTGGAGGAAATCACCATTTATTTATTTTGATTAAACTATATTCAAAGTGTGTACACTGATGCTGAAGAAAGTAGTTTTCAATAATTAAGACAGTAAAGTTGACAATGATCATGATACATGTAAAAAGTTGAGATGACATTCAACCTGTGATTCTGAGTATTGTATTTCTCAGCTGGCAGCTGGACTTGAACCAGTGGAGGTGAAGCCTGGGGCAGCAATCTGCATGGTGACAGCATCACTTGAAAACAGGGACAATAAATTCACTCTAAAGGTAATGGCTATACATTTTTGCAGCTACTGTGGCCACTTGTAGCCAGTGATGTACTTTTTATTCAGCATGTTAAATGAGTAGATCTGTGGAACTTCAGCATATAGGGCACACACACATCACCCACTCGCATCTATTAAAAGGGGAGGATCCCCCTTGGTGTGTTCCATGTCACATGCCATACACAGTGGAGCATTTTTTAATATCATGCATAGATCTTTCTGAGATCCGCGACAAGCATTATTGTGCCAGTTCACTGAAGGTGCTGTTCAGGGACGTTCCCCCTGACAGCATTTTCAGTTTCTTGAAAGAGGCCAATCTGTTCTTGAAGATATAGACTCTCTAAATAGTACAGACTTGTACCGACTTGCCTATGCTGACTTTTATTAAAACTTGGAACGACTCATTTATTCCACACAGATTTTTAATATATATTTACATCGTGTTTTATCGCCTGTCTTTTATTTTTAGTGACTTGGCGGGAAAAGACTTAGCTTAGCCGCGAAATAGTCTCTGTTGCTTGCGCGGCGTAAAGCCCCAAATAACTAACTAACTAACTGTGGAACTTCAGTGTTTGTTACTGGTGAAGTGAAATTGCTTAAGATTTTTTATGCTGAGTTCGCTCATGTAGTATTTATCTGTCATTCTTTGATGATACAATTTGTGTAAGTACAAGTCTCAGAATGCTACATGTCAAATTTCAGCCTCTGACCAATAACCAGGGCACACAGGCAGGCATAATGAGACGGGCAGATGGCACAGCAGTGAAGAAAACCTACATCTTTGGCTCACCCAATGTTCAGAACTTTGTTGACATCCTTTCTCAGGTAACTGGAAAAAAAAAGTGTTGATGATCTCAGATTCAGTTGTCTGTTTGCCAGTATTAATTTTCTATTTCATGATAGCACCAGTACATAAGTTGCAGTCAGTTGGTGTTGTTTTTCATGGTAAAAAATGAAATACATAAAGAAATTAATAAAATGTATAGATGTCTGTCAGCATAGCAAATTTTTCACGTCCATAATCATCGCACAAGTACTGTTCTCTCACTTCTCTTCTAATTTTTAGCAAGGAATATCATCAGTCAAGGTGGAAGAGACAGAGACCGGATCCATCATTCACTTGGTAAGCTTTTTTCTTTATGCTTTGTTAACACCGTAAAGCATTCTGGCGTGTGTACCTATGTGTATGTGTAGGAAAATATACCACCTGAATAGGTACATGCAGTTCATGAAAAAGCGTGCGTCTCACGTTTTTTGTTGTTTTTCAAACATTTGCACATTAGGCCAGTGTCACTGATATCTTTTGTTGTAAGTCTTCAGTATTTTTACTGTTCTGATGTATTGTAATGCATTTTGTTTCACACCGGTTCCTTTCTCTGTACAGCCAAATGACGACACGCTGATTCAAGTGGATGCGAGTTCCACTCACATCATCTGCGACGATGAATCAATACGAGTGCGCCTGCGTGACACATTGCTGAAATGCCTGAAACAGTTGTAGTTTTGTGCTGTGGGTGGTGCACACATTCTGTCAATCTGTGACACAAAGACTTCTTTGATGTGTGTGTGTGTGTGTGTGTGTGAGAGAGAGAGAGAGAGAGGTTTGAAAGGATTTATTAGATGCTGCCAGACATTCACAAGTCAATAAAACATTTAAAAGTTAAACTCACTTGCAGTTAATGCTTTTATTATGTCTGGAGGGTAATGGAAGGTGGATAAATCTGCTTCATCAAAACTCTCATTACACCCCTCAATCACACATAAATGTACATGTACATCCACATCTTTTATTTACATTTTTTTTACCCACATACTAGTACATACATTCCAAGTTGAACAGTCCATTCATTTCTAACAATCTAACGTTGCCCTGATGGAGGGACCTGCCTGCAAAAGCAGCAGGGAAAGAAAAAAATTGCCGTAAGGTTTAACAATAGACAGGAAAATAGAAAAGTTTGCAAGCTCACTAACATGCTCCCTTAATCTCTCAAACATACCACAGGCATCAAAACAATTCAACCTCCCATTCTTTTCATGTCATATGCATTTCTGGCCATGTAACTGCTAAAAATGATGGTTCACAAATCTGCATCTTTGATAGTTGTTCTTACAGAGACCTGGAAACATTTGTCATGACTATCCCCATACATTACATGAGACATAGTCTGTATAACTCAGGGTGGTGCTGGGTTGTCTCCTGTTTGTTTTTCTGCAGCAATGTCACTGTACCCAAGCTTCTTCCAGTCTTCCTTTGCCATGAGATTGCTTTAAAAAGAAACAAGAAAAAGGGACATCATTAACCCCTTATGCCAAAGATGGAAATTCCTCTCCCTGTACCCTGAGGTCTGCATACATCTCAAGCCAGCTACACGTAGGTGAAACGTGTTGAGTCACTCCCTGAACAGCAGTGAGAATCACAATCGTATATCACAGTGGTGGTGTCATACATCAAGATTGTTTTGTTTTTTTTCAACTGCATCTTAGCCATTCAATAGTGGTAATCGTAGAACTTTCTAAAAATGAATTTTTGAAATGATGGATAGAAAAACACAAAACAACTTTTTGGTTAACATGTACACTTAGTTTTCCAATGTCCTACATCCAGGCTGAATTTATATATTTTCCCCATGAAACTGGGGAAAAAAAACATAAAAAAGAGACTGTTATGGTATGCCAAAGAGTAACATAAAGGTAAGAATAATCGACATGCCGTAATATATATACTTACTTCTGCATGCGGCAGTTGAGGTAGTTCATGGACTCCTGGCGACATTTTGTGTTTTCCTGTTTATTTTGGCGAAGACACCGCATGTACTTGGTCATGAATTCTTTGCATTCTCCTGGAATACCGAAACCATTATGACAGTTGTAGCTCTGTACTGCTGTGTTACCCTAACCTTTAGACACTAGAAAAACTGTGGTTCACCGTTCAGGGTTAGTTTGGCTATATTTTAGAAACCTTGTATCGGAGAAGGTATCTGCAGTGCGTTCCGATATGGAAAAATGTACCTTGGGTACAGCGTGCTCTGGGACAATGTACCCGAGCGTATTCAAAATAGCATCACAGTGATCGTATGATCGTAAGCAGCTGTACCTGCTCCCAAGTTCGTTATAATACGCTTGTCGGTGTGAACAAACCGTGGGTGATCCACCAGGGGTTGGTAAAGCCTGCACCATAAGTATAAAGGACAACATTAAAGATGTTTGTGTGAACACACAAGCAGCTTACCATCATGATCGAGCGGAAAACTGCCTTTTTCTGGAGGTTTTACAGATGTCCTCGCCTGAAATGTCATTTGCGTCGCCATGGTTGAAACGAAAGTATCGAATAGCCTCCCTTAAACAAGGCAGAGAACTCATGAAATATCTTTTTACCAAAACGCCTTGAAAAAGTGTGGTGTGGTGTGTGGCGCTTCGGTGTGGTGGTGGTGGCATATGTATCACTGAAAGTGTTTTGTAATTTACCATAAATGTGTCTTTAAAAAAGGAAAATAAAAAGGTTCATTGGCCACACCAGCCAGAGACATACATGACTCAATGTATGTTTCTGGTCACATAAGTTATTCCGATTACATACATTCTGTAGAATTCTTCTTTTACCTTGAGCAAATGTTCTCCCTGTTAACTGGCATTAATATGTTCTTTATTAAGAAAGGAACTGACCTGCCAAATTACAGACTGTAAGTTCAGTCTGTGTATACCATTACCAACACTGTCTGATGGACTCCTTTCCATTTGTTGATATATAACTCTCAGTGTGTCCAAGCCACAAATCAAAAGGCAAAAACATGAACACAGAGAAAACGACATGACTGTGTATGTACATCTAGCTGTATATAAATCTTGTAACTTTAAATGCTGTAACTGTGATGATAGTTCTCAGCCTCGAGGTATTATTTATTTTGCGGTGTTTACGATTGTGAACAATTTTTCGTAGTGTTTCGGTGAAAAGATATAATTGTCGCGGGATAACTCCACATACTTCGCCGTCTACTTTTGGTATGGTTCATTCGCCTCAATGACCGGCGCTTTGAAGAGAACGGCTGTGGGCCTTTATTCTGCACAACTTGTGAAGCCTTTGTTACAAACGAACCACTTGTTAAACTTTGTCCAGAACTTCATTTGCGGTTTATATTTGATGTGTCGGGCCGCGGGTGTTCGGTGGAGGAGAACAAGATCATGAGTGAGTAGATCTCTGATCATGGATTGCACGGTACTTTTCATAGCAGCTCACTAAGTCAGTATTTTTCGTGGACTGAGTAATCGACATTGCGCCAGTGACAATATTTTTGGTTCATGAAATAATCTTTATTCCTCCCCCTTCGGGGTGTGTGTGTGTGTGTGCCGGAAAGTAATGTATGCACTGATTTTCGGAGGGTAGGGGAGATACAGAATCATAAAGCATTCCTCATATTCGCATTCCTCATATTCATAATGCATAATGTCCTATTGTTTAACTTAGTCTGTCTAGCTGACATTGACAATGTGGTATATCTTAATTTCTACAAAGCTGTGCATCCAGCAGACAGTATGGCCACCGAATCACAGCGTAATGATGTGGCAGCAGATGCGGTGGATTTGGAGCTTCAGCTTGACCTGATGACAATCAACTGCTTTGAGTCGATCAACAATGATGATGTAGATGATTTAGAAGAGGAGCTCTTCATCACGTGCTGCTACGGCCGAGGGAAAAGGTTACAGGATATTGTAATTCCCCGCCTCCCCAAAAAATATGAATCTGAAGCAAAGAAGCCTCCATCTGGTGTAAGTTTACATAAATCAAATTTTTATATAAAACAGGTAAAAGTGTGAATAATAATTTACAATTTTGCCCCCCCCCCCCCCCCCCAAAGTGTTGCAAATGACATGCGTGTGTGTGTGTGTGTGTGACATTCTGGTGTGAAATATTACAAGACAGATAGAAACTGTAGATCTGTAACATTTATGCCTGCATGCTTTGAAATGTCTAATTTTTGTTATGTATATTTTAATCAATCTATTCCTGATATGTACACTATTTCATGTACTGGTGATGATGTTATTTTCTGGGTTTTATGCACTCTTCTGTTTTGTGACTATGATACGTGTAGCAGAAAGTTTTCCAGTTGGCCTGCAGTTCACCAAAAAGAAAGGTGTATAAGGTTTCATTGTTTCACTTTCAGGAGTCTGTACTATATGAGTCCCGCCCTTTGATGAAATCCCCAGCAGTAAAGAAGAGAACTGTTGGCGGAAGAGGCAGAGCTCGGCTTCTTAAAGATCAGCTTCAGGTAACATTGTTGCATTGAAATTGACAACACTGGCATGTGTGTAACTAACCTATACCGTACGTTGTATGTGCCATACACCATGACTGTGCGCACACCCTCACTTACATAATATGTCATGGGTTTCTGCAATCCATACTCTGTGTCTACAGGAAATTCACTGAATATTTCTGCCTGTGCATCAAAGATTAGCAATTACTTACCATACCATATATATCATACCAGGTTTCATATAAATTTACTGTTGGCTTATTTCTTAAAATAATGAACTGTGATTTTTATAAACTTGTTAGTGTCAAATCCATTCAACATTTCGTGTACTGAGTGTAAACTGAGCATTTGAATATACTGTACATATTACTAGTGTGGGTAACAGCACTGTGTCCTCATACTAGAGGCCAGGGTTACACCATTAACACTTCACAACCAAGTGGTACTAAGCTAATTATCAAACTTTCATACTTCTGCAGGGTGCACAGTCAAGGCTTGGTCCCCAGCAAACACAAACCCTGCCTTCATCTTTCTCTCGTGAGGCAAAATCAGAGTGCATCCTGATTGACCAAGATTTTGATGTCTATGGAGGTAGATTGTCAGGGTCTACAGCGATTGGTGCAGGCAGATACAATGTTCGGTCTCAAGAAGATTTTCCAAGTCTCTCTACTGTCACAGACAGCGAGTCTGGCCAAGGGAAGAACAAAAGGAAAAGGGCCTGTGCGGAGGTTCAATCATTTGAAAGTCTTGGCAAGCAGATTGCTACTTTAGGGATGTCTGGCGATAATGGTGGTACATCTGGAGCCCACAGGGTAGGTCCTGAAGGTGATGCGTCTTTCTCTGACACAGTCAGTCAACTGAAGGCCAACCGCATGTATGAACTGAGTTTTGATGATGATGTTGATGGCATTTTTGATGACGTAACTGTCGAAGACAACGATGCCTTGTTTGAACCTCTCAGGAAAGAAGATGCAGCAGTACCATACAGGGAAGCGTCCTCGGCAGCAGAAAATCCCAAGGCAGCATCAGTCACAGGAATGGGTCAGAATGCCCACTCCAAAGACATGGCCACCAGTCTTTTAGCAATGGATGAATTAGACGATACAGACATTGAAACTTGTGACAGTGGAAAAGACGGCAGTCAGACTTATGCAGATAGGCCCATTTTACATGTTCCTCATCAAACAGCGGCATGCTTTACTTCAGACAGTGGTTTAGAACATTCTCATAATGGTCAGACTTCTGTTGAATTCAGTCAACCCACCACAAGTGACCCAGGCTCGGCAGCTGTATCAGAGTCCAGTGGTCAAAACGATCTCGCCGCAAATGCTGAGAAAGGCAGCAGTGATTCTTCCACTGGTGCTGAAGCTGCTCAGGGTGCCAAACCAAGAAAGGTGAAGTCTAAAAAGACATGGAAACTGGAGGGGAGTGATGTTTTTCAGGTGGACAATGTTCCAAAAGGAGGGGGAAAGGAACTGGAAGATCTCCTCTCCCACTATGGCAAGATTCTGGAGAAAGAGAAAAAGGCCAGGACTGGAGGGAAATACTCATTCAGGTTCAGGTAAAAATGCCACCAAAACAGTGATTTTTGTCGTGCCTGACAGTACACATGTTCTGTAAAGCATTTCAGTTTTTCTTGCTCATGCAAAACTGTCTGAATCTACAGATACTATACAAATTAATTTTAAAATCATTGACTGCTGTGATTTTGACGTTGCTTAACTTTGACATTCTTCCCTCACCGTTACAAAATAAATCAAACCTGTATTGGATGATATAATGTCTGATTGTCATTATGATGATGTTATTTTTACATGTAGGATTAGTGGCGAGACTGAGAATATGGAGTGGATTACAGAGTGCTTCCATGACAATGACGACATATTTCCAGGTAATTGAGCAGTACAGCCTGCTTCTGGGTTTTAGGGTTTTCTCTTTTGTTTTGTTTTTTAATGTGAAAACACACCTACTATTACCATGTTAACCACTGGTACCTACCACCATGAAATAGTGTGTGTGTGTGTGTGTGTGTGTGTGTGTGTGTGTGTGTGTGCGCGCGAGAAAATGCTCATTTCACAACATTGGTAATAAAAACAAGAAACCATAGTGTAATGACAAGTCCCCCAACCAAAGTGTCTATAAATGAACACTGGCAGACAGATGCACTGACTGACATGGACATGTCTACCCACAATTAACACTGAAAGTACATGCACCTGTAACAATATCCCAGTCTCTTGCATCAGCTGTGGAATGAACAGTTGCAGTTTGATAGATCTCATTCTGAATGCTTTTAGTGTGATTTTTGTCTTGATGCACTCCTTTTACGTTCCTGTAGTGGCAATCACAGGTGAGTTAGTACTAATAGTTTGATTAATACTTCCACTGATGTTTACTCCTTCAGTGCTTAAACTCTTTGTTATCCATTTGCATTAATTTTGTCACTTGTGATATGTAATAATTGCGTTTATGCACTCACCTGCTTCAAGTCCAGAAAGTTGAACTGTTGAATGGTGTTCTTACATGAAAGTTGTTGAATTTATTTTTTTTTTTTTTAACACATCTACCTTTATGTTTCCTTTTGGCATGATCACTCGATCGTCCCCCACTGAAACAAACTTTTGGGGTAATTAAATCCAGAGTGTGAAATCAACTTTACTGTGTAGCGACTGTATACATGTAACTGGAATGTGAAGATTTTATTTAAAATAAAACATTTTAAGTTTTTGTATCAAGACTTTTACCTGAGTGTTTAGCATAAATGTTTATGATTTTGTTGCTGCTCTTTTCTTCTTCTCTCTCTCTTTTTTTTTTTTTCTCTTTTTTTTTGAAGACACAATACATTGTAAACAAGGTTTACCGTTTCATGAAGTGATGGGAGAGAAGTGAACTGGGAATGATGGTGTGTCTGTTGTGGTCATGTCATTTGAAAATGAGCCTCTCCCTCGGTATACCACTTCATTTACTAATTTAATGCGTATCTTCTTGCCAACAGTGCTGCCCACTGCTGATTGTAAATGACACTGGATAACAGAACAATTACTGTGATGATTTAACTATAACAAGTTTACGTTTCGCATGAAGTGTTTCCAGCCGAGTTTTTATTTGGGTTCTAATATTTTTCATGCTGTGTGCAGGTTGCACACTTGAGTGTTACCACCTGAACGACCTGAGTACTGATGATGGCACTGAAGTATGACAGTCACCCACCAGACCTGACAGAACAACGCCCACCTGTAAACCACAAGATTGTGGAGCAGCCGTCTGTATCCGTGTTTTTGTCAACAGTACCGTACCTACAAGAATCAAGGTCACCCATTTTAAATGTCACACTTTCATCCGTTTATAAAAGAAGAGAGCAGGAGGTGGAATGGTATATGTTAGGGGATATGTGTATGCTTTCCATCCTGCCCTTTATGTTATACAATGTATCTGTCTGAACTGTAAACATTGCAAAGGTATCGGTGTTGTGCAATAGCATCAGCTCACTTTATACACGTGTCTGCACTGCCTGTGCAGTGTGTTGGTGTTTCAAGAATTGAATGCTATCTTAATTCATGAGTGTTGCACAACTGTACATATGTTCATTTCAGTCAGGTACACACATATTTTATACAGCTCTTTCCAGGCTTCCAGTGGGAATGTAGGACTGGTGATATATTAAGATTTTCAGCTGAAAAAAAAAAGCAAATAATGTTTACCGTTTTCACTTTTTAAGAAACTGCATGATCTGTATTGCCTATTTGTTCCTCTGTAAATTGAATATGGTACTTTGTGCATATCTTGCATGCTGTCTCACAAATGGAAGATTTTTATCATTACAGTTGTAAATCTGCAAGCTTTGTTTGTTTGCACATGCCTGCATGTTTTTTTTTTGTGAAACGTATTTGTTGTCATTGGGAAACCTGGGCACACTTTTAACATTTAAAATTTTTTAATTTTTTTTAACATTATGCTGACCATAAGTTTAGTACCAGCTATGGGTTCAATTGTTCAAAATCCAAATGTGCAACGAATGAAATTATTTTATAAAGAGATTGTAAACAAGAGTTCCCTGGTCTGTTTTGTTTGACTGCTGTGTGATTAACAGTATGACTGTTCATAGCCACATTTTTTTTTTTTTTAATTTGTGAGGAGAGTGAGCTTAAGCCAGTTGGTTCACTCGATTATTCCCACAGGGATCACGGAAGTAACGACACAGAAATGCCTCTTTCACATGTACACAATCTGTCCGACAGTGCAAAGACAGACAGCATTCAACATCTTTTTTACTGCTATGTACATCCACATTTACACCCATCAGTTTCAAGACTGAATGGTACCTGTACAGTAAGGTGGCAAAGTGTTACAGCACTCAATTACCCCCAAAATTTAGCAAGCAGGGCCGTGGTGATGCACGACAGAAGAGAAGTGAGAGATTACCATCATCCACTGCTGCTGCAGTATCGCAATACTGTCTCTGCAGCAACACACTTTGTCCATAAACCCATGTCCTGATGGAAGGCTTGAAGGCTTATCAAACCCAAAATTGAAATGACAAGCATTACTGTTTTTTTGTTGTTGTCATCTTCTGTCTCAATGCTGCTTCATATGGAGAAACTTTAAACCAGCCTGATAAATGTGCACATGCCTGCTAATCACCAGACCTGTACACCTTCCCTCCATCCTCAATATCACAGTCAAAGTAACCATTACCCATGCTTTCCTAAACGAGTGCAGCTAATGCCTTCTGGGCATAGTTCACAGCAAAGAGGAAAATGCCGCAAAGTTTTGAGTGAGCACTGCTAGCTTTTCCAAGACAAACTTCAGGATTCCTTGTGCTTCCTACAGAGTTTCTCTCTGTATGTTTTACCTCAGGGAAAAAAACATTTTTTTTCTTTTTCTTTTACATTGTTGTGCTACTGCCGAGCCCCACGTGCTTGTTCAATCTTGCGTCGCACCTGATTACAGTTCAGAGTCAGTTCTGCGTGTTGCATTTTCAGGCGATCTAGCTTTTCTCGGAGATGATCTCCTTCATCCTTGCGCTCCTCAAAGTCCCGCAGCAGTGGCTCATTGCCAAGCAATCCAGAGTTCTGGCGCAGTCTTTGGTTGTCAATTCGTAGCGAGTCCCTCGCTTGTTTCGTGCGAGACAAAATATCACGTTTCTGAAATGAAATAAGAAACCATTAAAATATTTAGTTCTGTTCAATTTTTAAATGAAAAATATTTTTTCCAGTAATGCTCATACCCCACCGGTCATGGCCAGTCACTAGAAAACTTACTGTGTAGTGCATGTGCACACAATGAGATGGGATGTCAATGTTCTACCCAGATGTCCAAGTGATAATAGATTTGCTATGCCAGGTCAGAGGGTCGTTTGTCCAATTATGCAAGTCTCAGTAACGCTCAGTTGGTATAGTTCACCCGTTAGGGGGTACAAATGTATACCAGTCAATTCTGTTGATATTACACATTAAGTAAATTCATAGAATGAAGTGAGCGGCCACGTGACTTCACCTTGCCAGACCCTGGAGTACATTTGCACCCCCTCCTGCGTTGCGGGGATACAGTCGCCCCCGTTGCTGGACGAGTGTTTATGCCGAAATATTGACGGAATTGACTGGTACACATTTGCACCCCCTAACTGACGAACTATACCAACGGAGCCTCAGTAACCTGCAAGACATAGTGGATTAACCATTTACACATAAACAATGATGCCAGCTAGATCAACATGCATTACACCAACCTGAGCAACTTCCGCCTCCACCACCTGCAAGCTGCCTTTCTGGATCTGGTTTTCACCCTGGACAAATTGTAGCTTCTCCTTCAAGTGGGTCAGGACTTGCACTGTGCTAGTGATTTTCTTCCGCAGCTTGAGCAATTCCTGAGAAGATCAAATGTATATATGAAAAAAAAATCTTGACCAGTTCGTATAGATTCTCTTTCACTGTGCCAGGAGGAATTCTTTATTGGTGATATTTGTTGGAGATAATAATAATAATAATAATTTACTTATATAGCGCTGTAATCTACTTGTAAGGCAGTAAATCCATCCAAACATTATGAACAAAAAGTTTGAATGTATTCAATGATGTCCATTTTGGTAGGTTTCCGTCGTCAAACATATATCTGGAGCACTCAACTGATCAGCTGATACATGTACTGACAGCTTAATTACCTCGTTTCTCTCTTCAATCTTTTCGTTGTAGGTCTGATTCTCAATTTTCAGCTGCTCAAAGTCAATCAGGTGCAGACCTTCAGCAAGTTCCTCCTGTGAAATACATACACCTTGTGATAAGTCATTTGCATAACATATTCTTTGAAATGCAAGATACTGGAACACAGCGAGTTACCTTTTAGATACACAGACGTTCTCATGTTAATTACCATTGAAAAAATTTAACTGACAACTATCACTATTTAGTCATAAACACAGGCATCCAAATAGAATGCTGATCTGACCTTTGACTTGAGCTGCTGTTCTTTCTTCTTCAACTTGTTCTTGAGCTTGATATTCTCTAGACGGACGTTGACAACCTCTGTCTCCTTCTTGGTCTCTGTCACCAGGTACTGTTCTATGTCCTGTAGAGAGTAACATTCAGACTTCAGAAATGCATTGCACCATTGGGTGTCTACCTCAATTTTCTGAATTTAGGCAGGGTACTTCCACAGAAGCAGTTAGTACCAGCAGAAACACAAAACCACCAAAAAACCCCCCAAACAAACAACAACAACAACAAACTAGAGAGGCAAAAGCCTCCATGGCTCCCTTGTGACATGGGTCAAGGTCATTCAAAAGAGTATGTTTGTAAAAAATCTTACCACTATCTATCATCAAGCCAAGTAAGGTGTCTCTGGTGTTCTTAGTTCCTGGCAATATTACACTTTTCCCCAAAACTGACTATATGGCCTTGACCTTGGGCCAAGGTCATTCAAATAAGATGTCTATCATTACACCAAGTTGGATGCCTCTAGTATTTGTAGTTTCTCCAAAGACGGTAATATTGAAATTGACAACAGACAGCTTTAATGACCTTGACTCAAAGTCAAGGTCATTTAAAGTGGTATGGGTATATAGTTCTTATCAATGTCTATTAGCATGGCAAGTTTGGCGCCTCTGCTGTTTGTTGTTTCTGAGAAAATGCCAATGTTACGGTTTCACAAAAATAGCTTGTACGGCCTTGACCTTGACACAAGGCTATTGAATACATGTATATCTGTTAAGTTCTTATCAATGTCTATCACCATATAAAGTTTAAAACCTCTGGTTTTTGTAAATTCCAAGAAAATGCCAATGCAAAATTTTAAAACAGACAGCTTTAGTGGCCTTGACCTTGAGTCAAGGTCATTCAACATGATATATTTTGAAAGGTCTTACGGCTGTCTATAGGCATGCCAAGTTTGGTGCCTCTGCTTTTTGTAGATTCTGAGAAAATGCCCATGTTAAGGTTTACTGTGGAAATGCGGAAAATAGCTTGTACAGCCTTGACCTTGACACAAGGCCATTGAATACATGTACTTCTGTAAAGTTCTTATCAATGTCTATCATCATGCAAAGTTTAAAGCCTCCGGTTTTTGTAGATTCCAAGAAAATGCCAATGCAAAATTTTAAAACAAACAGCTTTAGTGACCTTGACCTTGAGTCAAGGTCACTCAGAATGATACATTTTGAAAGGCCTTATGGCTGTCTATCAGCATGCCAAGTTTGGTGCCTGTGCTGTTTGTAGATTCTGAGAAAATGCCAATGTTAAGGTTTTCTAGGGAAATGCGGAAAATAACTTGTCTGACCTCGACCTTCACACAAGGCCATTGAATACATGTATATCTGTAAAGTTCTTATCAATGTCTATCATCATGCAAAGTTCAAAACCTCTGGCATTTGTAGACTCCAAGAAAATGCCTATGTAAAATTTTCAAACAGACAGCTTTAGTGACCTTGACCTTGAGCCAAGGTCATTCAAAATTATATATATTGAAAGGTTTTATGGCTGTCTATCGGTATGCCAAGTTTGGTGACTCTGCTCTTTGTAGATTCTGAGAAAATGCCAATGTTAAGGTTTACTGCGGACACACCCACAGACAGACACACACACACACACACACACAGACAGACGACGGAGGGTTACAACATAGACTCCCATTGTTACACAAGGGAGCCAAAAACAAGCTACAAAGCCTAGGACCTCAGTGTCAATTTGTATAAACGCTGCCCCAGTTCAGAGTTAATGTACCGTACTACTAAAGGCTGCCCATAAAATCTGTTTTCTTTTTGAAATGGTTTCAGACTACCAACAGACATGTATGACTTGTGCCATGCAGCCAATAGCATAATGCTAATTTTTGCTTTCATGTGACAAGAACTTCAGTTGACACCAGAAAAAAAAAAAAGATAAACCATACTGAACATACCTGTAATCAGTTTACTTCCTGTCCTAGTGGCACATAAGTACACATCTTAGGAGACAATGAACAATTTACCTTAGGTGCGATAGGCTTGCCAGAGCGACTGTTGATGGCATTCAGTGCCACCTGCCTCTTGAATTCCACAAAGCGCTGCCGCTCTTCATCAACTCTTTGACGGCGGTCTTCGCAGCGTGCTTTCAGTTCCTCCATCTGCTGTTGGTAGGACTCTCTCTCAGCGTGGTCTTGCTCATGCAGTTCACCAAGCTGAGCTGTGAAAACACAGTCAAGCGTTGGGTCAGTTATGACATTTTCATAAAGTCAGCGCCAACTGTACCTTTAAATTTTCATGGAAAGGTGTCTGTCATGCACAGCGAGAGTCAGCACTCTGCTAATTCCGTGATGGAGAGAGGGTCTGTAGAAAGTGACATCAACATTTGTGATATTTCCGTGTGACCATAGTATGATGTTGGATACACAGATTATGAACAGGGAAATGGAGTTAAAAAAGCAAAACAGGTGTTCAATCTGTGATGGTGTCATTTGATAAATACTTGATCTGGTAGACCAGAACTTCCTCGAAAACACAGCAATACAAATGACAGACAGCAACATATATCTTTCAACATGTTTGGATACTTTATAGGCAGCGAGTGAAATCATAAAAAATCATCCAAACTAGAGAGGCAAAAGCCTCCACGGCTCCCTTGTGACACAGGTCAAGGTCATGCACAAGAGTGTGTTTGTACAGCTCTTATCACTATCCATTATCATGCCAAGTAAAGTGTCTCTGGCGCTCTGAGTTCATGGCAATATTACAATTTTCCCTGAAACAGTTTGTATGGCCTTGACCTTGGGTCAAGGTCATTCAAATGAGATCTCATCAATTTCAAATGAGATCTCATCAATGTCTATCATTATGCCAAGTTTGATGCCTCTAGCATTTGTAGTTCCTCCGAAAACAGTAATGTTAAATTTCACAACAGACAGCTTTAATGACCTTGACCTTCAGTCAAGGTCATTCAGAAAGGTAGGTCTCATTGCTGTCTATCATCGTACCTCGTTTGGTGCTTCTACTGTTTGTTGTTTTGGAGAAAATGCCAAGGTTAAAGTTTCCAAGAAAAAGCTTGCATGACCTTGACCTTGACTAAAAGTCACTGAACACAGGTATGTCTGTAAAGGTGCTGCTAATGTCAGTCATTGCACATATAGTTTGATGCTTCTGATTCTTCTGGATTCTGAGAAAATGCAAATGTAAATTTTCCCAACACTGTTTTAATGACCTTGACCTTGAGTCAAGGTCATTTAAGGTGGTATGTGTGCATAGGTCTTATCACTGTCTATCAGCATGCCAGGTTTGGCGCCTCTGCTGTTTGTTGTTTCTGAGAAAATGCCAATGTTAAGGTTTCACAAAAATAGTTTGTATGGCCTTGACCTTGGCACAAGGCCACCGACTACATGTATACCTGTAAAGCTCATATCAATGTCTATCATCATGCAAAGTTTAAAACCTCTGGTCTTTGTAGATTACGAGAAAATGCCAATGTAAAATTTTCAAACAGAGAGCTTTAGTGACCTTGACCTTGAGTCAAGGTCATTCAAAATGATATGTTCTGAAAGGTCTTGTGGTTGTCCATCAGCATGCCAAGTTTGGTGCCTCTGCTGTTTGTAGATTCTGAGAAAATGACAATGTTAAAGTTTTCTGGACACACACACACACACAGACAGACAGACAGACAGACTGACAGACAGACAGACTGACAGACAGACAGATGACGGAGGGTTAATACATAGACTCCCATTGTTACACAAGGGAGCCAAAAAAAAAAGTCTGCCCAACCACACAAGCAAACAGTGCCCCTGCATATCTTTATCTTACCCATGTACTTAAGGTAACGCTGCTCCTGGTCAGTGACATTCTTGTCATAGTCCTGTCGCTCATCATTCTTTTTCTTGCGGAAGTAGTCGGCGAGTTTGTGTTGTAGTTGGTAGTTCTGTTGCAGGAGGGATTCACGCTCTGCCAGTGCCATCTACAACAATTATCGCAGTGTGAGAAATTGTCATCTGACCCGTATCATTGGCTAGGAAAACAATGGGAAGCTGTGGTACATGCAGGTGATACTGTATGCCCAAGGCATCACGAAATAATTAAGAAAAAGAAGAAAAAAAGACATTTAGTTACTTCTCAAAACACACAGAGGATATGGTGCGCAAATCAGCCAGCATGGTCTGCCCACTTCGATTGTTTGCACTATGGGAGGTACAATATCGAAAAACAGAAAATGCTCCTACTCCATCACACCCAAACTGTGCCTTTCATCTTGCTCGTTTCTCAGTGCACACCACTGAGCTAGCTGTTTTCTACAACCAAGAAAACACTGTTAACACCAGTGCCTCGCTTTGAGGTTTTTCATAAGCATTTATATGTGTAGTTACTGATATATACGATAACAGGCCAGCAATTAGGCGACCCACACTTACGTGATATCTCTCAATGAGAGCATCTCTATCATACATCTCCTCTTCTTCTTCCTCTAGGTCCTCTCCTCCCTCTTCATGTACCTCCATTAAAGGCTGAGTCACATCTGTATCTGAGCCTGCAGTGACAGTCCATTAGATGAGGATAACAAACAGCATCACAATTCACACCCCCCCCCCCCCAAAAAAAAAAAAAAAAAAATGCATCATCATCCTTCATGCAAAGTTTCAATACAAATGTTCCTTGAATACAAAGTGTGAACTATGGAAAGTCGTGTGGATGTAACATGGCATTTTGTGTGAGCTGTTTCTTTTTGAGATCTTCTGGTAAGGAAACCCAGTTTCTGTATCACTGACTCAAGACAGTCTAAAGTAATTTATAGCCACTTGTCTTGAATGTCACCACTCACATATATTTTAGCTTTTTTCTTTTCTTTTTTTAAAACTATGCTTCAGGATGACCAAACACTGATCATATTTTGACATTTTCCCAATTGCATATGTTGATTGTCTTCTATAGGGCTTATGAAATAAAATAACACACATGGTAGTTCCTTTGACTTGAGAATACAGAGTGCATTTTGATATTTTGATGGGATGGGAGTTCCACATGAACCAGCAGTGAGATTAATTTACATGAACTGCATGTAACATGTACAACATTACCAAATAAATACTTTCATGCACCAACCCACAAATGAACAGTGTTCACATGCTTGTATGCCAGACTACACATTTGTAAGTCATGTGTTTCATGCACATGTCAACTCACAGACATGTATTTAGCACAGCCAACACAGACCACTATGCACACCTTCCATTCTAAAGTGTCCTTAAGAGATGAAATAATGAAATGCCATTCAATCAATCCATTAATTATAAAATAAAATAAAATAGAATTTCTATGAGCTGGCAAAGGACAGCATTCATTTCAAGTGATTTTAAAACCATGAGTTGCGGATATTTAGTGGACTGCTTCACCAGCACATTCAGTATTTTATTTCTTACACTCCTTTTCTGATGGTTTTCTTGCAAATGTCATCGGTTTTAACCCTGGTAGCACTGAGCCCGGAATATTCCGGGCTACCTCTCTGGCTTTTTCAGCATGAGACAAATTCATTCAGCAAAAGTACGGTTAAAGGAGGAATGTTAACATCACAGTGCAATGTACTGTGATGCAAGTCAAAGCCAGCGTTTACAAAGATTGCGACTTCACTCATTTGAGAGACCTACAGACTGCTCACTCTTTCAGTTTTCTAACCAACTATTATGATATGTGGGTGGGCAGGTGCTGTATTGCGCACACAACTGACATTCTAATTTACATGGTGCATTTAGCACTACACTGCTCAGCAACACAGAAGGTACATGTATATTCAGCACTGCACCAGTTCAGTAAGACAGGAGTGTAAGAAACTTGGGTTAAAACTGTAAACAACTTGTAAGAAACTTGTTCAAACTGTGTGTGCAACAAACAAATACTTTAGTATGAACCATACTTGTGACTGTGATCAAGACAGAGCCACCACTGGCAACAGCTAAAACAAACCCAAGCAATACACATAGGCAACGTATTCACAACCTGTAAAAAAAAAAAAAAAAAAAACACAGAGTAGACAGAAATAATTGTACAAGCAGAGACATACATAACAATGTATGTCTCTGGTACAAGTTAGCCATGAGAAGGACTAATTCAGGTAATGTGAGTTATGTTATTGATTGGGAAAGAGACACTTTACAGTGTGTTCAAAACTGAGTGAATGACGTAACTTTTCAAAGCTCACAGAGAAAGAAATGAATCAGACGTACACAGTTTTTGAGGAGTTCCTGCATCCAGTCTGCTCTGTTCATAGTCTTCATCCTTAGTGTCCTCCTTGATTGGAGGTGTTGGTTCCCGAGACAGCTGCTCAGCAATCTGGACTCCTGAACCTTCCTCAGGCATTTCGCCTTCTGCAAATGTGTCGCTCTGTCCAAAAATTTGAGAGTTTGTGTGTGAGTATTGACGTAGACAGTGAGGGACGGGAGACAGGCACTGCCCTTAACAAGCTTGATGAAAAGTGAAGTCTCTAATACTTCACTTCCCAACAATGTGTAAAAGTAATGGGACCATTTACGTTTATCTTATACACATAATACAAGAATTAACCTTTCATTAAATATAATGGTAATAAAGAACAGAGTACAGAGGCTGAGGGGTAGGTTATGGCGCCTTTCAAAGGCACTGAAGCATAAAAGAATCAAACCTTACAATTTGTGGGTCCAAAATGTGTTTTGACAAGCAATATGTGCAGCTTACTGAAAAGCAGTGCAACAGAAACAAGACCATGTGAAGTACTGAAGAACATAAAACATCTGCATTGTTCTCCCTCTCTCTCTTTTTTACACACACACACACACACACACACACACACACACACACACACACACGCACTGACACAGAGCATGCATAAGTTCCCAGTATTTTCTTCTTACCTGTGGGACAGGTGATTTCTCTCCCTCTTCGCCCGCCTCTCCCTCCGGTTTCTCTTCACCTTCAGCTGCCACCGCCTCTCCCTCTGCTGGGGGCTCCCCTTCTCCTCCCTCCCCTTCTGGTTTCTCCTCTCCCCCTTCCCCCTCTGCAGGCTGAGCTTCTCCTTCTGTCTTTTCCTCCCCTTCACCTGCAGATAAAGGACCAGTACAGGAAACGTATACAATGAGATGCCATGCAAGGTAAATAATAAACACTTATGAGAACAGTGGGTTTCGAATATATTACCTATTCTCTATTCACTCTTTTTTGCATCTCAAATAGCAAAGTAACACCCCTTGGTTATTTTATGTACTGTCTAAAACACAAGTGTCAAACCTGCTTGGTTTTTCACCACGCAAAGCTTATCAACCAGCGCATGCAGTGGTACCTGGAGTCAGAGAGCATCATCCTACCAGAACAAGCAGGATTCAGGAGATACAAGAGCACTGAGGATCAAACCACACATCTTGCTCAAGTCATAGAAGACTCCTTCCAAGCCCAGAAAGTAACCCTCACTGCCTTCATTGACCTACAGAAGGCCTTCGACAAGGTCTGGAAAGACGGTCTCCTTGTGAAACTCCTGCGCAGTGGTATCCAAGGCAACATGTACAAGTGGACAAAGTCATACCTGCACAACCGCAGAGCCCGTGTGCTGGTAAATGGCCAATGTGGACGCAAAGTACTGCTGCGCCAGGGAGTTCCCCAGGGAGGAGTCCTCTCACCAACCCTGTTCATCCTCTTCATGAACGACCTCGTCCCCGAGCTGCCCAGAGGGATACATGCAGCCCTATATGCAGATGACCTCGTTCTCTGGTGCACAGAAGAGCATACAACAACCGCCAGATACCGCATGCAGCTAGCCCTGGACAAACTCACAGCCTGGACCAACACCTGGGGTGTCACCATCAACAAGGAAAAGTCATCAGCAACACTGTACACTCTCTCCACCAAAACGAGCGCTGGAAACCTGAACCTGGAAGACACCCCCTTGCGGTATGAAGACCAACAGACTTACCTGGGAGTGACCTTTGACAAACGACTGACGTGGAAGCAACATGTGCAGAATGCAGAGGCAAAAGCAAGACGCAAGCTGAACATCATGAGGAAACTGGCCGGAACACAATGGGGCGCCAACGAAAAGATCCTCAAGAATGTCTACCAGGGATCCGTGCGACCACACCTCGAGTACGGCTCCAGCTCCTGGATGACAGCAGCCCAGTCACACCAGCAGACACTGCAGAGAGTCCAGAACCAAGCACTGCGCATCATTACAGGGGCAATGCGATCCACGCCCATAGAGAAGATGGAGCAGACAACAGGAATACCACCACTGAAGAACAGATGGGAGTGCAAGGCCATGATGCAGTACACCAAAGCTGAGAAAACTGAGAACCACCTGATGCACAGCAGAACAAGAGAACCAAGCTCGGGGAGGCTCAAGAGAAGCAGCTTTATCAGTGACACCAGACTGCTGCAGAGAAGACTCCAAGAACGCCTGCCAAGAGAAGTCGAGCCTGCACGTCCGGGTAGTGACCCCCCACCATGGATCAACAAGCTGTGTGACGTCACCATCCACACCACCGTGCCTCACCTCACCACAAAGGATGACCACAGCGACGTGAGCAAGAGAGCCCTGACCCTTGCCATGCTAGAGGAAAGATACCCCCAGGAAGCATGGATCCGGGCGTACACAGATGGGTCAGCCACCAACGCCGTGAGGAGGGGAGGTGCCGGGGTGTACATACACTACCCAAACGGACAACGACAAGCCAAGGCAGTCCCAACAGGCCTTCACTGCACAAACTATCGAGCTGAAGTCGAGGCCCTTGTCCAAGCAGCAACCACCATCAAGGAAACAGCACAAGCCAACAGCCAGGTTGTCTTCCTGACAGACGCCAAGTCAGTGCTGGAGGCAGCTAGCGCCAACAAGCTGCCACGCCTGCAGGAAACTCTACACGACATCACCTGCACCAGACTGGTACTACAGTGGATCCCCTCACACTGTGGTATCCGAGGGAACGATGAAGCAGACAGAATGGCCAAGCTGGGATCAGACAAAGAGCAGACAGAAAACAGCGTCAACCTCACAGAGATGAACACCATCATCAAAACTCTGTTCAGAACACCACAGCCCAGAGACAGCTACCACCAGCTGACCAGGCAGGAACAGGTCATCATATTCCGCCTGAGGACCGGGCACAACAGGCTGAACTGCCATATGAATAAGCGCCTCAAGCTCGTGCCATCCCCTCGCTGCCCCTGTGGAGAAGCTGACCAGACAGCAGAACACGTGCTCCAGGAGTGCAGGGACCTCCGGTCTCTGAGGGCGAGGACCTGGCCCAAACCACGGGACCTGTGGGAGAAGCTGCATGGGCCAGTGGAGGTGCTACGGGAGACCATCCATTTCATGACTGATTCCGGACTCCAAGTGTAAAAGGCGAACGAGAAGAAGAAGAAGACCACGCAAAGCAAGGTGTTTGGCTTTAATAACAAGCTGAAAGAGCAGTTTGTTAAAAAAAAAAAAAAAGTGCTCTCTTCCTGAAGTCTGATCAGTCAGTTGATCTCTCTCTGACACGCAGACACACACATGCATGCATGCAGGCACACGCACGCACGCACACACACTCATGCGCACGCGCACACGCACACACACACACACACACACACACACACACACACAGATTCTTACCCTCAGGTTTCTCTCCTTCTCCCCCAGCTTCTCCATCAGCTGGAGGTGCCTCTCCCTCTACAGCCTCTCCTCCCTCTGCTGCTGGCTGAGCTTCCCCCTCCTCTGTCGCTGCTGCCTCTAATTTTCACAAATGGAAAGAAAAATGCAGGTCAATCTTTTATGCCACGATAAGGCTTTCGGTAATTACGGTGACGGAGGCTTCACCGTGATGCAGTGCAAATTTCTAAGCATTATACGTCTGTTTGATTTTGAACAGCCTTGCACAGCTAAAGGCTGGATACTGGTTACCAAAAATCTGCTACCAGGTACCACTGACATCTGAGAGTGCTACTTACTATAGGGTGTGTTATCCCTGAATTCTGCACGTTAAAATAACTATAGTCACATTTAATGCAGGGTTAAAAACATCTCTCATCAACCTTTAAGGCTGTTTGCTGTAAGAGGCCATGCCCCATTTAGGTATGGAAGCTGTTTTACCTAACTTTGCAGCATCTAGTCCCTACATGGTCCAACCCTTGTCGTGGGGTAGTGGCTTGTGTACCTCAATGACCCAGAGAGCTACGCCAGCGGGAGCACGTGCTCCTGGCAGGGTCACCCAAGCTGGACAGGTCGAAGGGTAGAGGTCAGACGAATGTGGACCACCTCTCCAAGAGGCTAAACGGGTTTGCGTAGGGTTAACAGCCCTACCTGTAAAAAACATAACGTTACAGAAGCATCGACAGCAACAAACCAAAACATTCACCTGGGCAAGGAAGGGTCTCCATCCCGGAGACCTATGACGCATTGCAGTGAAAGCCGAAAGGAAGCTGCAAGGCCGACCCCCCTTCTAACACCCAGGACAACGACGAGAGTAGCCACATGGAACATCAGGACTATGTATGAAGTAGGAAGGACCATACAAGTAGCAAGAGAGATGAAGAACTACAAGATAGGAGTACTGGGACTGAGTGAGACAAGGTGGCTACAGACAGGACAGCTGAGATTTTCATCAGGAGAGCAATTGCTGTACTCGGGACACACAGAGGATGGAGCCCCCCACACTGAGGGCGTGGCCCTGATGCTGGCACCGGAGGCACAGCGGGCACTCATCGGCTGGGAACCTGTCAACTCCCGCATCATCACAGCCAAATTCATCACCAAGAAGAGAGACATCAAGCTAAACATTATCCAGTGCTACGCTCCCACCAATGATGCGGAAGAGGAGAAAAAAGATGACTTCTACCAACAACTGCAGACAGTGATAGATAGAGGAGGAGCCAAGGACATGACCATACTGATGGGAGACTTCAACGCCAAGATTGGATCAGACAACACAGGCTATGAGAACACCATGGGAACACACGGACTGGGACAGATGAACGAAAATGGCGAGCGCTTTGCAGACTTTTGTGCCCTTAACCAGCTAGTGATAGGAGGCAGCATCTTCCCACACAAGCGCATCCACAAGGCCACATGGAGATCGCCGGACCATGTCACGGAGAACCAGATTGATCACATCTGCATCAGCCGGAAGTTCAGGAGATCGTGGCGAGATGTGCGCGTGATGAGGGGTGCCGATGTATCATCAGACCACCACCTTCTTGCAACAACACTGAGACTTCGGCTTAAGAGACACACCAACGCCAACAACACACGGACCAGGTACAACGTTGGCCTACTCAGGAACACAGAGACACAAGCAGCATTCCGGATCAGCCTTTCCAACAGGTTCCAGCCACTGCAAGACCTGATAGAAGACAGTGGAATGGATATTGAGACACAGTGGGAACACAGCAAGAAACTCTGGCACGACACATGTGAAGAGGTCCTTGGCAAGAGAAAGACCCAACACAAGGAATGGATCTCTGCTGATACCATCCAGAAGCTGGAAGTTAGGAAAAAAAAGAAAACTGCACTGAACACAAGCCGAACAAGAAGAGCTAAGGCAAAGGCACAGGAAGAATACACAGCAGCTGACAGAGAAGTGAAGAGGAGCACCAGAAAGGACAAGAGGGACTACATCGACAACCTGGCCAATCAAGCAGAGGAAGCAGCTGGACAAGGGAACTTAAAAGACCTGTACCAGGTGACCAAGAAGCTCGCGGGCAAATTTCAGCAGACAGACAAACCAGTGAAGGACAAGAACGGGCACCCACTGACAACAACCGAGGAACAGCTGAAGCGATGGGCAGAACACTTCAGGGAGCTGCTAAATCGCCCCATCCCTGAAACACCACCAGACATCCCGCCAGCTGAGACAGAACTACCCATCAACTGCGACAAGCCCTCTAAGGCGGAGATCAGGAAAGCCATCATGACACTGAGAAATGGGAAAGCTGCAGGGCCGGACGAGATACCAGCAGAAGCCATCAAAGCAGACACAGAGACAGCCGTCAACATGCTGCACAGCCTATTCAGCAAGATCTGGGAGAAGGAAGAGGTGCCAGCCCAGTGGAAAGAAGGGATCGTCATCAAGCTGCCAAAGAAAGGCGACCTCAGGGACTGCAACAACTACCGAGGGATCATGCTCCTGTCAGTGCCAGGCAAGGTTCTCAACAGAATTCTACTGGAGAGGATGAGGGAGGCAGTCGACCCTATGCTCCGAGACCAGCAGGCGGGCTTTCGCAGGAACAGGTCCTGCGCTGACCAGATCGCCAGCCTACGCATCATTGTTGAGCAGTCACTGGAGTGGAACTCCCCCCTCTACATCAACTTCATAGACTATGAGAAGGCCTTCGACAGTGTAGACAGAGAGGCGCTGTGGAAGCTGCTAAGGCACTATGGAGTTCCCGGGAAGATCATCTCCCTGATCCAGTGCACCTACAAAGACATGAGCTGCAGGATTGCCCATGCCGGCCAGTTGTCAGAAAGCTTCGAGGTGAAGACCGGAGTCCGCCAGGGATGCCTGTTGTCCCCGTTCCTCTTCCTCCTGGTCATCGACTGGATCATGAAGACCACCACAACAGGCAGGAAAAATGGGATACAGTGGACACTCTGGACGCAGCTGGATGACCTCGACTTTGCAGACGACCTGGCGCTCCTGTCTCACAGCCACAGCCAGATGCAGGACAAGACTACATGCCTGGAAGCCACATCAGCCGGAACAGGGCTGAAGATCAACAGGAGGAAAACCGAGCTGATGAAGATCAACACCACTGCCAACACACCAGTCACAGTCGGTGGAGAGTCCATCAGGGAGGTAGAGTCCTTTGTCTACCTGGGGAGTGTGGTTGATGGACAGGGAGGCACAGACCGAGACGTCACAGCCAGAATCGGCAAGGCAAGAGCAACAATGGTCATGCTGAAGAACATCTGGGCATCCAAAGTTGTCAGCATAAGAACCAAACTTCGCATCTTCAACTCCAACGTGAAGTCAGTTCTGCTCTACGGATGCGAAACATGGAGGACAACGAAGACGATGCAGCAGAAGATCCAGACATTTCTCAACACCTGTCTGAGGCGCATCTTCAACATCCGATGGCCAGAGAAGATCCGGAACGAAGAGCTGTGGGAGCGAGCAGGGCAGGAACCAGCGGCCAAGCAGATCCTGCGGAGGAAGTGGGGCTGGATTGGACACACCCTCAGGAAGCCAGCATCCAGCACCACACGCCAAGCCCTGACATGGAACCCGCAGGGGAAAAGGAAGAGAGGCCGGCCTCGCAACAGCTGGAGGCGGGACACTGAGGCAGAGCTATATAAGCAGGGGACCAACTGGACTGGAGTGGCAAGACTAGCCCAGAACAGAGTGCGATGGCGAAGGGTTGTCGATGGCCTATGCTCCACGTGGAGCCAGGGGCCTAAGTAAGTAAGTAAGCAGCATCTAGTATTTGAGAAACATGGATTTCTTAGAACCCCCATGATGCTTTGCTTGTATGCTTGCTGACTGCTAATTTCTATGAATAGACCAACCCAATCAGTCGCTTCATTTTATACTAGCCTCGGGGCAGTAATATCACAACATGAGGCTAAACGCTGGTCGGTCATATTATATTCTGATAGAACGTGTATGTTTTGAAGCAAGGAGTTAAGCACGTACATCCCATGAAAATTTTTCCACATTTACGTATGCCGGACAAGTTTGTTGAGGCTTTAAATTTCATTATTGTGCAGCTAATGAAAATACAAGGAGAAAATTTGGGAAGTGATCCTCATCTACGCCCCCACTATTGGTTACCACTCCCACTTCAGCTAAAGTCATATTATAAGCCAACATGTTTTGAATCATATGTATACTGTGAACTAACATTTTATGAAAATGTTCGTTTTCACAGGTATACCCACAATCATTCAACTAACATTTTTTAAACATGGAAATTTAAAAAACGGAAACCATACGAACAATCAAACAAACATCAAAGATATCACAATCATCCATAAACAAACATGGAATAATTCAACTTCAACAGCAAGAAGTTTTAAAGCAACAGCAACTTGTCAAGGATGCATGCCTTACCTGAAGACCAACTGTATACAATCATCCATGTTACCAAACAAGTGGCATACTACATTTAATCCAAAGAGAATATCAAAGGTGAAAAAATAAATCAGCATAAATTGGACCCCCCCCCCCCCCCCACTAAAAAAAAAAAAAAAAAAAATTGTTTTGTTAACTCATCCTGACATCCCTACACATAATAGCATAGTTATGCAGATCTGCCTGTGATAGTTACCACAGGGATTAAAAACACCACCTTTATTAGCAGTGAATAGTACCATGTATTGAAAATCATTCAAGCAACAGAAAGACTGTTTTTGGTGGTCATTACTGCTACGTGTACTACACTGCTTTACTAAACTGTTATGCAAACATACAAAAATCCCCCCCCCCCCCAAAAATACATGCAAAAATCATGCAAACCAGCAACAGGTTCAGCTTCAGCATCTGCAGCATCAGCAGGAGGAGCATCAGCTGTTTCATCTGACTGTTCGGCAGCTGGTTCATCTGACTGTTCAGCAGCTGGCTCTGCAGACGGTTCAGCAGCTGACTCCACAGCTGGTTCATCACCCGCCTCTGTTTTATCTGCAGTTTCTGTATCTGCTGCCTCCTCACTGCCTGGCTGCTCTGCTGATGCTGACTCTTCAGCGGGTGGCTCTTCAGCAGCCGGTTCTGGAGCCGCCGATTCTCCAGAAACCGGTTCTGCCTCTGCATCAGCAGCTGTTGCCTCACCTTCCTGTGGGGGTGCCTCAGTGGTTTCTCCTGCAGGCTGCTCTTCAGCAGCAGCCTGCGTTGGTTCTCCCTGTTGTGTAAATAAAACTCAGTTTGTGAAATGTGGATCAATCTGATTGTGACAGTACTGGAATATTATATAAAAGATAACAAAATAGTCCAATGAGCTCCATGTCATATTGTTGTTGTTGTTGTTGTTAATTTCCATAGAAAGAGACATAATTGTTATTTGTTTGAATAATTTGTTAGATGGCTACACCCACCTACTCAGTTCCCTCTCACTCTGCCAGGCACTGCTTTGATTATTCCGTTTGATATATATGTATTATGGTTCATTATTATACTATTATAGGTCGCTTCATTAGGCCAGTAGAAGAAAACTATTCGACAATTTCACAGAAGTATGTACTGTAGGTAGGAATACTGAATAACAACACACACACACACACACACACACACACACACACACACACACACACACAAACGGACAGAAAATTCTTGATTACTACAGGACAACGGAAACGTTTGCCATGAAGACCCCAAATTAAAACATATACATCAGTGCAAACGGTTGAATCAACAGATCTAAATAGAACACTGCTTATGCCCCGTATCCTAACGCTGACAGCATTTTTGTAAATTAGCAAAGAGAGAAAGTACCTCGTTGTCGGCCATTTTGGTTGTCAAGGGAAGCGTAAACGAGTCGCTGGACTAACATTATCGTAGTGATGACATTTTCATTTTATTTGTTGCGACAGCTCTTTCTGGTTCCAAAATAAGCAAAAATCTTAAACAAGAAAATATTGGTGCAGGGTAAAAAGTAGTAAATGCTCGTACGCATGCGCAATGACACCCTCTCAAATATAGCGCGCGAATTGTGAAGGAGTGGGAACAACTGCATTTTGTCGCTGAAAAAAATATTTGAGTGCTCAACAATGTGTGACAGACTATCAAAAAATACAATTGTGGCAATGAATAGCGTAGGCCATCGTTCACCTGACATAGCGAACGGGCACATAGAGGTGATTGTTTAAGATTCCTCGGCACTCATGATCTAGCGAAATGCATGATTTGAGAAAGGCGCATTTTCCTTTGTAAACTCTGGTCCAGTTCGGCTGCATCGTATCAGATACCTTTTGCAGGTTAAGTATATCTTTGACTGCAAGTGTGCGAACTTGAAGATGATCCTTATTTCTTGCAATACTGACAGGGAAGATGCCTTCAGTCATAAAGATGCTTTTTATTTTTTTCTTACTTCGTCCTAATGCACTATTATCTTTTCCAGCTGATCATTGGGCCGATGTTCTCAGGAAAAACGTAAGTTTCTCAGGTGCTTAAAATTTAGTAATAGTCTAATACTTAACAATGACATACATACACATGTATGTATACTGTATACGCTAGCAGGGCTTGTGTTAACGCACAAACTGTGCGTATTGACGCACAGAAATCACGAAATGACGCAGAAAAAAAACCACTGGAGGTTTTACTGACGCACAGATTTTAAAATTTTGGAGCAGGAGTGCGTCGCGTGATAATCAAATTTGATAGCATGACGCACAGCTTTCACAGTTTTAGTTTCAATCTTCGGCAATCGATTGTCAGAGCAGTCGCCACAGACGCTCTGAAATGTACGGCGTTTATGTCTGTTAGAGTAGGCTGACCCTCAGATTTTTCTGCTGGAAGTCATGCTGACCCTCAGAAAAAATATCTACCACAAGCCCTGACTAGTTAGTGACTGAGACAGAATGAGTAGACAGCATGAGTAAGTGTCGATGTAACTTGATCTTTTTTCTTTTCTTTTTTTTTCAATTCAAGATTGTATCAGATGAAAGCTTGTCATTAGTTCTGCGGGCATGACTTTTTGTAAGTCCCTGGGCTTATTTATAATGCCCTAGAGGACCTCAGAGAAGCGGGGCATACGCCCCAAAATGCCAAAGCCTTTGCTGCGTTTGCACAGTAGGGGAAGGTGATGCAAAAGAACATTGTAAAGACCCAGTGCACCCCAGTCACTTTTTCCAAGACTCATACCCTGTTCTTTTAATATTTCATAACAAAGAAAAACTGCATCAAATTATTATATTCTGTTATTTTAACAGTTCTGCTTGAAGCTGAACTGTCCTCCATGTTCTGCAAATACAGGTTACACTTACAGCATGCCACTTAGTAACTGACTTAGCATCGAGTAACAAATAGGATCATTTTGGAAGACAAACATGTATTCATATTTATTTGGTGTTCTTGACTTGGTGGGTTTTTTTGCAGGACTGAACTGATCAGACGGCTCAAGCGTTACCAAGTTGCTCAGCATGCATGTCTGATAGTGAAGTACTCGGGAGATACTCGCTATATGAATGATGGTGTAGCAACACATGACAGGTTTGTAGTGGTAGTGTTCTGTAGCATAATCTGGGGGGGGGGGGGGGGATTTCCCAAGCCACATGCCAGTTTTATAATAGTTTTTGCTTTTGAACTGACACCTGTGACAGAGCGAGCTGAATCAAACGCTTGATCAAGCAAATTTTGAAATTTAGGAAGCACAGGTTTACTAACGCAGGCTGTTATGCTTAAATTTTATACAAGTTATAGATCTGCTTAATTTAGTTTTTATTAATTTATGCTGAGATCCATGTACCATAAGAGTAAACTTGTTTGGTTCATTGTTTTTGGGTTGGTTTGTTTTTTTCACTTGGCAGACAAACACTGCCGGCTGTTTCTACAGACAAGTTGATGCCTGTACGTCAGAAAGCTATCAATTATGATGTCATTGGCATTGATGAAGGACAATTTGTGAGTACATTTTCAGTTTTATGGGACAATAATTGCTAAGCTCATTTGTTACTTTTGTAGATTAGGTAGACACCAGTCACTGTTTGGCTATCTAAGAGATAGGTCGATATGAAATTGTGCAAGTCTACTATACTGAAAGGATGAATTATATAACTTTCATAATCAGTCATGATCAAAACTTTTGGCTGGTGCATGACATAAATCTGAGATCATGACATCTCCCAGGTATCTGGATCTAATTCTAAATTCACATTTTCTTACTTTACTCTGATGATATTTATATGGATTTAAATAAGTTCATTAAATTATATGATTAATTAATATTACTTTATGTAAAATATATCAGTTTCCAGATGTGGTGCATTTTGCTGATCAGCTGGCCAACTTGGGCAAGATAGTAATAGTGGCTGCTCTTGATGGAACATTCCAGAAAAAGGTTTGTTGCTCTGACTTCAAAACTTAGTATCAAAGGGTCACTTAAAAAAGTTGGAGGTGGTTGTCCAGTGCATGGTCGAGCGCAAAGTGTTTGCGGCCATACAATGATAGATGATCTGTGAAACTTGGATTTCATAAATTGTACAATGTAATTTAAAATTAATAAAAAGGTGGAATGTGTGCTGTTACTCTCATTTAATTCTAAACATGGTGATTTCATGCAGTGGTGATATTTATCAGGGATGACAACAGTCTCGCCGTTCCGTTCCCCCCCCCCCCCCCCCCCCCCCCCCACCCGCTTGTCAATTTTTTCGGCGTTACTTGTATTCCGATTTTGAGGGCCAATTCAGTTTCAGGACTGCTGCGGTAAGCTGTCTTGCTGCCCCCAGGGGTGCCAGAGTTCCGATTCAGATCGGATTTCTGATTTGAAATTTCCCCTGAATTCCGATTTGGCAGAAAATCGTACGTGGTTTTTTTTTGGGGGGGGGGGGGGGGATTCCGATTTACAGGGTGGCAGATTTCCGATTCAGGTCGGACTTCCTATTTCGAGATTTCGAGACCGTCTTCGGCGGAGTACAAGTTGCAATGGCCTCCTCTTGAACTAGAAACACTTTTAACCGCAAAATCGTGAAAAAGGAAGAGGTGGTGCGTACAGGCGGCTACGTAGTTTGCGGTAGCTAGATTTGCTTGCCGTGTGCCGAGCTTGCGGTAGCTAGATTTGCTTGCCGTGTGCCGAGCTTGCGGTAAGCTGTCTTGCCCCCCCACCCCCACCCCCCCTTGTCAATTTTTTCAGCGTTCCTTGTATTCCGATTTTGAGGGCCAATTCAGTTTCAGGAATGCTGCGGTAAGCTGTCTTGCCGTCTCCCCCCCACCCCCCCACGCGTCAATTTCTTCTGGGTTTCCTTGCATTCCGAGTTGTGGCTTTTCAGATTTGGCAAAACATCTTGAAGTGGTTTCAGATTTGTAGGTCCTGGGTTGCTTCCGCCCCCCCCCCCCCCCCCCCCCCCCCCCCCCCCCCCCCCCCCCCCCCCCCCCGCTTGTCAATTTTTTCTGGCTTTCCTTCTATGCAAGCCGGCCCCAGACTTCCGGGAAAATCTCCTCTGCTTTCTTAAAAGTTGTTGTCATCCCTGATTTATCATGTCACAAAAGTTTACAAATGTTTCATTCATGTGGTACAGTTTTGGAGATAAACAGTTGCAATGCCTGGCATTTCAGTATTTCAACTTTTACTTTAGTTTGCAATTATCAATTCAAGTAATCAAGACACTAATAATAATGAGTAATAAAGTAATAGTAATAACTACAGGGAGTGATACTGATAGACTCAGTGTTAGTTGTTAAGTTTAGAAGATTCAAGCACTTGATCTCTTCATCTGCACTGTTTAATAATTTATACACCACAGGCATTTGGTGACATCCTCAACCTGGTGCCAGTATCAGAGAATGTAACGAAGCTATCAGCAGTCTGCACAATCTGCTTCAAGGCAGCAGCATTCACACGTAGGAAAACACAGGAGGACAAGGTACAGTAATAATTATAACGCTAGTAATAGTAGCACCAGCATCAAAATCGCTAAGTAACTGAACAGAACTACATGTACGTCACTAAATGGGGAGGGGGGGGGGGGGGGGGCTCAGCCAAACAGTAACAACATAAAGGAAATGAGTTGATTTTTACTGTGATATAAACTTGCATGCAACTGTTGGAACTTTGTGCGAATGTCTAGTTTAAAAAAAAAACAAACTATAACTTAGTGGCTCAGTCCAGCATATCAGTGACGTGGGCAGAAGTCTTCATTGCTTACAATAAACATTGCCTTTATATTTCAGGTGGAAGTGATTGGAGGAGGGGACAAGTATCTGGCCGTTTGTCGAGAATGTTTCAGTGCACCTATTCCTCCTTCACCGGAACGTGCACCCTTGCATGAGTTTAACACACCAGTTACAGATCAGGCCAAGTGGGAACGAATCAAGACGCAACGACGCCTCTTTGGCAAAGAAAATGCATAGTGTTCTGAGTACAGGTTTTTTGATTGTGTGTTTGTCCACACTGTTTTGCTTGGAAACAATGTATACATGTGTACATACTATGAGGAAGTGTATGCCTAGATACTGTTTGCACAGATTCATTAGTTTTCAGTCTGATACAGTTGTTTTTGTGGATCGAGATATAATTTATGAAATCTTTATTCTTATGTGAACACATGCTGTCAGTCAAAATGTAGTTGGAGACCGCCACGCAGCACCGTTCAATATTGTGCAATTTGTATTTGAAATATTCTGCCATGGGTTCACATTTTTAAGCGGGATTGAGGAATGGGAGTTCGAAAAGATGAGACGCCTCATCCAGGCTTTCTCTGCCTGACATTCTTTGTATGTGTGTGTGCAGTCTTGCAGTCGTGCTCTTACAGGATTGCTGTGTGTGAATTGTAAACAAAAGAAATGCATTTTGAAATACCTTGTACTGCAAAAGCACATTTGTTTACCTTATACTTATAGTCATAGTGAAAATATCTGTATGTTTAATTTAAAACAGTTGAGTTTATAGAGTTACTTGGATGTTCCTCTTGGAGAAGCAGCAACAAGGAATTGTAGAGTACATCTAACAGTTAATATACGATTGAACAGGTCTGTTTTAAATTCTAAGTGCACCTGAAGTTTTAATGCTTTTATTGATGTTCAGCTGCTTTTATTTTTTTTTACTGCGAGAGAACTATCTATATTGGCTTGGTGCACCCAAAGTCTTAATGATATATATCACTTTATCAGTTGTTGATTGTTTTTATTTTCTGGCTACAATTCTTGAAACTGGAATAACCTTCATCTGCAACACTGAGTTGACCTTTAACTGTTTTACATTTGATGTCACATTTTTTACTAATAGTCCCAGTAAACACATGTTTGTAGCCTGCATTTTAGTATTATTTCTGAGTACAGTGTTATGCATTGTGCATATATATACCGTAAGCTGTTGAAATAAAAACGTATGTAATGGTTATGAAGTATTATTTCTGAGTGATAACTGAAAACTAAATTTCAAGGAAGAATGGACTTGCGGAAACAACTGATACTAATTTGGGCTACACAACACCCTAACCGCAGCTTTCACTCAACAGTCATTCTGACTTTATACACTTGACATGTTCTGCACAGGATACACGAGATTATACTATATATCTAGATCAAGTTTTAGCAGCAGGTCACGCACGAGAAAATTAGCCGATCAAAGGGCATTAGGCGTGCCTTACGATTATTGGTAGTATCAATATCCCACTGAGTCAACGCGGATACCATTGCCAGTTTGTGTGGGTTGTCTCCCATTACGTCCAATGTACACAACATTCACGCGGCGACGATGTGAGTATTTTGAGTAATCTGCAAGTTACTTTTGAATCCAAGTTACAACCAGCGCATATCAAAATCGCAAATACATACAGCCTGTGCATGGTAGATGTCCACCAGTACAGCACTTTTTTCTTTTAGAATATTGCAGTAGCAAACTAGTGGGTCGGTAGTTGTGTAGCATGCTTTTGTTTTGAACAGTAAGAACTCACGGCCATGCAGATAACCGCGATCTTTCTTAAAAATAAAAGTAGCGAGGCCGAGTAGACGTTTTACGGTTTGCCCTGAACAGCGTGGCTGAACAACTATACAACAACAGACCGTACGTAAACCTTGCGAAACACGTGGGGTTAGTCCAAATGTTCCCCCAGGTCTTTGTTCTGGCGCACTGTTCCTGCTGTGTTCTTCCTTACATGCCTAGGGTTAGGGTTACTTTAGGACTACAGACCTGGGGGAACATAGACATGCTCCCAAACGAGCTACAGTTCCAAGATGCTGAAGCTTGGCTGTTTGTTTTTAAACCTCGGCCTTCTTCAGTTCTTGTGAAAGGCAATTTCCTCTTGCATATATATATATATCGCTGTCAGTTTGGGGTTTTTTTTTTTTTTTTTTTTAAATTTTGTTTTTGTTTTTTCCCAGAGCTGTTTAACCCTATACCTCTGGTAGTCATGACATTCATTGTGTATTACATTAAAGAACTGACTTCTGCTTGCTAACTTGTGGCTGAGAGGGCAGATCAATTCCTCAACCAAATGGAGAGCAGCCAATTCACAGAGGGTGGGGTGTTTAGGAAATTAACGTCCTTTTCCACCACGTAAGGGTGATATCAAAGACGGGGCAACGAGAAAAAAGGCCAGCACAAATATTTGGCCCCAACCGAGCATTGAGAGTCCAACGCTGTTTACATTCGGCTGTCCCGGTTCCCCATAGCCAATTAAGACTTAGTCACTTTACAGTTTGTTGAATGAGGTTATTTCACTTAAACTGTATCAGCAGAGCATGATTGATACAAACGGCGCTGTGGTTTATCACCATGGTAAGGGTTTATATTTTTCCTCAGTTCTTAAACACCTTCACTGATTTTTCTGTCAAGGTCTCACATTCGGCACTGTTACATGGACGGCAGAATCCTCGGCAAGATTGTGTCACGAATCACAAGAACGCTGCTTAGTGCTGAGTCAAAAAATATTTCAAGAATCAGATCTTCCAGCTGTCATGATGATCCAGTGCATGTCGTCAATCTACGGAGTGATACATTCACCATGCCAACACCTTCCATGAAACAAGCCATGGTTACAACAGACCTTGGTGACGATGTCTACGGAGAAGACCCTACTGTTAACAGTAAGTCATCATCTGTGTGGAGTGTCTTCTATGATTCTAAGGCTGTTTCCTTTTGTCCGGATACAGAATGCAAACACAATCCGCATTTTAAAAAAATCGCTACCCTCTAAATGACACTTGATGTTTCCTTTCATCTGGATGTATACGCAAACAGAAACGACATCCGCTTTATATGCAGGTGGAAAAATCTGGACCAGGGAGCGATTTTTAGCGTAATTTTGCTCATGAGTGCGCCTGTGCGCTGGAATAAATACACTATCCTTATGATCAGTACAACTCTTAATGCGGTAAAATGTTGTTTACACTTTTGTGCGAGAAGTCAGACATTCAAATTCTGCAACTGTTGTTACAATACTCGAGCACTTAATGTGGTCGCCACATCATCCAGTATGCTTCTGTGCGCTCAGTGCCAGCATTAGACTTAGAGACACCATCATTATTCAGGTGTCCAAGTGGTGTGATGATAGCCACCATGAAAACAGCCTTGGATGATCTGTGAGCATAAAAATGTTAGCATTAGTGCCTTCTTTAAGATCACCAAATGCACCAAATTGCACAGATTTTAGTCTACTACAGTCTAGTTTCAGAAAAAAAAATGGGGGGGGGGGGGGGCTGCTTTGCAGACACAATGGTGGCTTTGCAGCTTCCTCAACTGATTTTCAGTGAAAGTCACTCTAAGTCTTACCAAAGTGGCATGCCTAAGGAAATAAGGTCCAGGTTCATTTTGTTAGGATTTGTGTGCAGAGCTGCAAGAGGAATGTGCTGCACTGCTTGGAAAGGAGGCTGCTTTGCTTGTCCCTACAGGCACCATGGGCAACATTGCTGCGAGTAATTACACTAGTAATCTGTGTGTGTGTGTGTGTGTGCGCGCGCATGGGCGTGTGTGTGTGCGTGCGAGCACTCGTGTGTGTGTGTGCGTGCGAGCACTCGCATGTGTGTGTGCATTTCAGAATTACAGCTACTTTTAATGATTCATAGTTTGTAAATTGAAAGCACAGCTTGTGTGAATCATTTTTATAGGCGGTACAAGTTGAGTTTACTCTATTAGCTGAAAAAAAAAAAAAAATGATGTGATCATTTTTTAGTCTGCAGTCCAGTACTTACTTTAAACTTGCTTGCAAAATAAAAAGTTATGAATACACACAGCTGTTTACTCTGCTAAATCTGTTCATTCCTTCGTTTTGTCCACTCTGCTAAGGCCTAAGTTTGCTGCTTTTCTGCTTCCAGTGCTTTCACATTGTCAGGGTCATTTCCAGGAAGTCCTCCTTGGGGATCAGTGTCACATTCACCTGTATGAAGTTGGGGGAATGTCAGCGGTAAGTACTGTCTCATCTTCTACTGTTTCTGATTTGAAGTTTGTTTGATGAGGATTTCTTGTTTGATTTGATGGGCTTCAAATCTTCCTCCGTTTGAAGGATTTTCTCCCTTGACTGAAAGTTTTGCTCTGATAAAGACGGTTTTCTTCTCTGAAGCACTTTAATCCATGCCCAAAAATGCACCAAATCGCACAGATTTTAGTCCAATTACAAAACAAAAGTTCTCTGGACACCCTCCCCCACCCCTCTTGGTTACCACGCCTGCTTTTCAAACACACACTTGCGGCTTTGCCACTTCGTGACATTTGTCACTTTTCAGATGCGTACTTTTGTCGCTAAATGCTACAAACTTTTCTTCCTTTTGGATCATGGACTGTGGACTGTGGACCAATATATACATGCAAAAGTAGCAGCAGTAGCATTTAAATGATTTTACTAGGTGCATAGTGTATGCACAGTAAATAGTATGCTTCACTGAGTTTTTCATTGCATGTACATGTAGTTAACTTTAAAAACACCAGATTTGATTCCCTTAGTATTTCCTTTCAATGAAAATGAAAAGTGCAGTGTTGCTCATTTTTTACCCCCCAGATAGGACATGGTGTCCTGATGACAAAAATGTAATAGGACACAGTGTCCTGGTGATGCAGAGACAATAGGACACCAACTCTGCCGCAACCATTCTGATCACCACGAACATTCACACACTTCATCAGACAGGCACTCGCTAGGTAATGCACAACTGCAACTGTGAACAACAGTGTGTATTCTCATTTCTGAGAGCAACGCCACACAAAAGTGAACATTCAAATATGAAAAACTCATTGGACAGAAATCAACATTTTCTCAAAATCAACATGAGAATGAACAAAATTATGTCTCAGCTCAACTGTTCAAAGTACATGTATAGTCATGATACCTGAATCACTTTTCCCTTTTCAAAGGGACAAACTGTCTTGGTGCAAAAAAAAAAAAAATGTTTTCACTCCTCAGAGTGTTCAGACCATGAGCCACAAGGTCTTCCAGGAATGAAAGGATTAAACTGAAGCTGCAAATCATCTCTTTTTCTTGCCAAACCAGTCAAGTATGCTTGCAAGATCACTTTTGGTTGAGCAGGTGCCTCTGGGCTCGCAAGCTAACAGACTTGTTAGCATTTGCTGATTTTTGTCAGCTTTCAATCGTTTTTTCGGTGGCATCTTCTTCAAACTCAGTCAAAACAATGTGTACTTCGATCGCATGTGTTCCTCACATCCAAAACAATGCACAGTCCGATAACACGTGTTCCTACTACGCATGCGCTAGGCAGAAGACAGTAACAAAGAGATTGGCCGCTGATTGGTCAAAATGTGAGCCTTGGGTTAAAAATAGACATGTTCATTGTTGTAATCTCGATAGGCGATGCGTGGCGAGGTGGCACGCGCAGCAAGCGAGCAGTACCGGCGTGTCCGCAATGTTTGTGATAAGAATAGGACACGTGTCCGCTAGAGACATGCTTTAATCGGACCGTGGGTCCGCTTGGGGGTCGGGGCTATCGGACATTCGAAGTTTTGATCGGTCTATGACCGGAGGACCGACGGAAATGTGCAACACTGAAGTGACAGTAATAACTAATATCGTTATTATTGATTTTTTTCATTAGTAGACCATAAACTGTTATAATTAGTGGTTTTGAGCCAGCTGAATGAAATGAAATGGGAGTTTATTGGTTGGAACGTGTGATTTCACTACAGTAATAGTGCTAATACCTTTTCTGTAACAGCTTGCAGGCATACACCCACGTAGTGTGACCAACAAACCAGACGGCACCCTGGATCTTGCTGAGCTGTCAAGGAAGATTAGGAATCGATATGATCCTCACTATCCCTGGACCCGAGTGATATGCCTCGAGAACACACACAACAAATGTGGTGGCGCGGTCATATCACCTGATTACATAAACCAGGTGAGATTTGGCTCTAGCTGAGTTGTAGCAGACCCGTTTTTTTTTTTGTTTTTTTTTTTACCATAAAATGTTCACTTTGTTTGATACTACAACCACCAGTATTAACAAAAGTTTTACCTTGCCTACCTTCACTTATCTGCAATCTTTTGTCCTTTTTTGCGGGGCGGGGGGGGGGGGGGGGGGGGGGGGGGGGGGGGGGGAGTGTACCCTTGACATACCGGTACATAATTTCTATTTGGCTTAAAAGGTTTATTAGCCAATTTTTCAGCTGAAACGTATCAGCCAAGCGTTGTGCTGAAGCGGACGTGCTCCCAGAATGTAATGACAGGGTTCACTGCCTTTTGCCATCTAAACAGTATACTGTATGATACTTGCTTGGAACATAAGATGTAAATAGTTTTTGTTGTTGTTGTTTTTTTTTTTCAACTTTTGTTTTGCTTTCCAGGTGCGCCAGATTGCTGATGCCAATGATCTTGTGATGCATCTTGATGGTGCAAGGCTGATGAACGCAGCAACAGCCCTAGGAGTCCCTCCATCTCACATTACATCCCAATTCGACTCAATAAGCATGTGCTTCTCCAAGGTGGACAGCTTTGTTTCTGTGTGTGTGTGTGTGTGTGTGTGTGCGTGTGTGTGTGCATGCGTGCGTTCGTGTGTGTGTGTTCACCAAATTCGAAAGGAGATGACCCACAGATAGTCTGCATCTGTATTCAGTCTGACAGTGCTGTCTTCCTGCTCTAATTCATTCTTGCTTACTTGACACACACTGTCGCAGTTGACTAGGACACTAAAATTGTGCTTGTACCACAGACTCAAGTTTTTGACTGTCGATCAGGGCAAAGACCGCAAGCAAGAAATCATTTCAAGTTCAAGAGGAATTGTTCAGTTGGCTGTCTTCTTTGTTTCAGGGCTTGTCGTGTCCGGTCGGCAGTATTCTGGCAGGTTCACAAGAGTTCATACAGAGGTGAACAAGTGAAAAGCTTGGTATACTTATGATCCCTGTAGTGATCCAGGCGATGTATTGGTGAACAAGTGAAAAGCTTGGTATACTTATGATCCCTGTATTGATCCAATGTCACGACCCAGTCTTGCCTTCCATCTCACATACACATTCACACACGCAAATAACCACTCGCTCCCATACCGCTCGCAACCATACAACACTAGACGCAGAAAACGCTCAGAATACGACACAAATTCTTTACCACAGACACTCAACACTTGACTACACACACATTTAACACGTACAACTGCGCAAGCACTTCCGTCTGTCGCGGAACGTGTCACTTTTCCAGCAGCTTCAGTCTGATAAAAAAAATAAAGAGTATAAAGCAGGATTTCGTTTTCACAATAATCAGTGCTCTAAACGGTGGTGCGCCACGTCTCCCCTTCCTTGCTGAGAAGATAAAATGATAGTCACTTTGGTGATGTATGTACATGTATTTTTTTTATGCTGGTTCTGGTGATACATTATTGGTGGTCACATGTTTTGGGGTGAACTTCTGATGAGTGCAGAAAAGTTGGTAATGCATTGTGATTCCTGATCTTTCTGCCAACTATTTATCAGTTGTGTATAATGTTTCGAAGCTTGTACAGAACACAGTGAAGTTCCTTTTAGTAGTTCTATTTCTAGCTTAAAACCACAGATTTTTCCCAGTGTTAGGTGTGATGTGCTGGGTTACACCACACACATTGCACGTATTAAGTTGAGACAAAAGTGTGTAATATTACCTTTCAGAGCTCTTTGGGCCCGTAAAGCTCTTGGTGGTGGAATGCGGCAAGCTGGCATTATTGCAGCACCCATGTTGATTGCACTTCACGAGATCGTTCCACTGTTGAAAGAGGACCACATGAGAGCACGCAAGATTGCACAAGGCAAGTTGTTTTCACAAGTTGTAGGTTGATGACCACCCCAACCCCCTTCATCCCGGCATTAGCTAGCATGTAGCTGAAATTTTTTTTTCTACACTAGCCTCCTCTGCACTTTTGTGTAACGAAGTCTTATGGGCTTGATGAGTGTATGACATATGTGGTATTTCACTGCTTGTCATAAACTTCACTCTCTGTTACTGCTTACCTTGTTAGAACTGATTTGCTGCCACTGTCACCAGTGTCAGAAAGTTGATCCGTATGCATGCACCTTCATTTCCATTGCCTGTGGGTGTGTCTAAAATTTGTGAGCCGAACCAGATGTTACCCTGTGCACAAATGATCAATTATTTTAAGTACACGTGTTGCAGTGTGGTGTGTGTTTTTCAAAGCATGTAGATTTTGTTTCACTAGTGAGTGTATGCTGATCAAAGTTGTGTGTTCAACAGCTGTTGCAGATTTTGGGGACAGCTCAGTGCTGACAGTAGATATGGACTGTGTGCAGACCAATATAGTTATGCTTCACGTTAGACACAGTACCACCAGCAGGCAGATGTGTGAACGTCTTTCCCAGGTGTGTTTTTGGCTTTGTTTTCTTTTGTAATTTCCTGATTGGTGCACTAGTGTATATTTGACACATGACAAGCGGTGTGTAACTTGCTTGTTCCAGTTTTTGTTATTGTTGTTGTTTTGTTTTCTGCTCTATTGCTGTAGTGGACTTTGTTTTTGTTTCATGTTATTGTGCAGGTAACTGATGAAGAATTGCTTGCCCTTGGGGAGCGGATACAAGTTCAGATGCTGCCTTTCACGGACACAGCTGTGCGTTTTGTTACATACCAAGGCATCACAGACGTGGACACCAACAAGACAATAAAGAAACTGAAGTACGTTCTAGCAGAGAAGGCACGGGCTTAATAGCAATACATGGCACACATCATCCAGTTTTTTTATGGGGACCAGCTTTGGATTTGTGCATTATGTGCAGACTAACTTCTCTAGTGTCATCATCACCAGCTTACAACAGATATGACGTTCTTGGTCACTTTTGTGTGCTGATCATAATGGTTTGTATAAACCAACCAACCAAAGCACACACATTTCCGAATCGTTCCAGTGACGTGTAGTCAAACATGTCAAAAGAGGCAGCTTGTTTCCAGTGATGGTGCACAAGGTAGCCATGCGCTGTGTAGTTCCTTTGGCAGTTGCTGTAGGTTTGACAGTTGAAAGAAAGTATATCATTGCCCAGATAATGTGGCTCGGCTTGACAGACATTTTACTTGACATGCATGGGCAGAACCAAGAACTGTAAGAGCTGGGAAATTAGCAAGCAATGCATTAATCACAGTTGTCAAAATTAATTTGTACCATACCTATATATGTGTATGTGAATGATGTCTGCTCAGAAAGATGTTTTCCCACTGAGCGTTAGTCCCACACCAGTGTTTTCACATGCCATGGCCTGTTGTGTTTTTGAGGCTAGGGAAGTTTTATCTCCACCCCAGTATTACATTAATATTTAAGGTCATGCATCATTCTTATGCAAGTACATGTACATGTATGTATAGCTGTTGTATGGTGATTTCTAACAAAATTGTCAGTGAATGATTTGTGTGTGTTCTGCTGCTAGTCTTTGTCAGTAAGATTGTCTCTGTGTTGAAGGGTTACTGGTTAACTGTAATTAAGAAACGCTTGTTAAATGTACTTATTCCACTCGGATGTTTCCGCGATTATATCCGGCTTTAAAGTGGTTTCACTCGTACTAGTCAGATTTCTTTACACCTGCCTCAGCGGTTTAAGCTTTGTATTTCATGTTTTCAGTATGGATCTGGTCATCATTTGATTTACGCTTGTACTTATACCTGCATCCATTTTTTATGGAATTTTTTTTTTTTTTTTCACTTTGGTGTCAGTAAAATGGGAACAGGTTTTTATGACTGTGCAATTAGCTGTGATGGCATGGTGTGCTTCCCCAAGTTATTCTGTGCCTTGTGATTGAAAGTCAAGAAAGCTCATTTAATTTTGGGCATGCTAGTGCCATATTTCTGCTACACGGTGCCCCTCGTTGGAAGCCAAAGCTGTTTGTTCTGCTTCTGGACTGCAGTATTTTGTTTCTACACTCCACGAATCAGCTACTCTGCAGTGCGTATGTATGTGTGTGATCTAAAGTCAGACCCCAATGTTGAATAAAGACACCATTATGTAACTGGTTGTCAGACTATAAAGTAATGTACACGAGTGTATTGTGTGGATTTGTATTACAGTCTGTACATGCATTATATGCTAGAGAATGTGAACTGGTACTGGTTGTAAATATACATGTGCAAGTGTGTATGATGTCCATGTATGAATGCCCTGGAATAAGAGAGCTGAAAGTACATGCCCCTTGTACATGTGAATACAAGAGGTACATGTGCACTTCTCTTCGTAAGCACAAACACACCTGGAAACATGCGACAGATCACACCTGTGTAAACATTTATTCACAAAGTGCTAGCTATAATATTCAAACAGTACATCAGTAAACCTACAGATACGGTCAATTTACACCCCTCCCCCCCACATACGAATTCATTTCAAAACTATAATCATTATAATCCTCCATAACATCTAAGGTATTTTCACAGACCAGAAGTTATTTGTGGATACCAAAACTCTCCCCCCCCCCCCCCCCAAAAAAAAAAAAAAAAACCAAAAAAAAACAAAAAAACAAAACAACAAAAAAACAACAACCCAAGAACAACTAAAAAACAAAACAAAAACAACCCCACTTTAACTGCTTAAGTGGCATCAACAGAGTTTAGAGAATCTGGGTATTGCATCTAGCATCCCTTTCACCAATTAGATCTACAGAAAGTAAAAATCAAGACCACAATCTTGTGAGCAATGTACATAAGATGATTTGTAAACAGCTCACATTAAAATGGTGTACCAGTGTTTGTCTGGATAACAATTTCATCCTTGAGCAAAACTGAATACATTACCCAGCCCACCCCCCCCCCCCCCCCCCCCCCCCCCCCCCCCCCCTGGAACATGCAGCCTCGATTTGATGGGGTTACTTACTTTTACTGACTGATTTTGTCCATAAACAAAACTGTGTGGAATGCAAAAAAACATTGATTGAAAATAAAAGGAAACAGAAAATTTGCTACAATGTACAAGGTTTTAATACTCATGTTCACAAGAAGGATCAACATTAACCAAAGCGTCCAAACAAAGGACCTGTTTAACATTTGCCTTAAGGCCTTCCTTGATGAAGCTGTATCACAGACGACAGCAACAAAAACAAAAAACAATCACATCCCTACACTGTCAAAACGAAACTGTTGAGGATTTGCAAGAAAATCAAATGAGCTGCATTTGGACTATCAGCCTGCGAGTCGGGACAAAACATACATATATTCACACTGGTGGTGATAATAATTGTAGAACAAAGATGCTGATTTGGTTATTGCAGCGATGATCTGGTCATCCTGGCCGCTCCACAGTGCAAAAGCACCGACAAGAGTTTCAATCACATGATTTTTCAAAAGGTCTATAACTGTTGTACATGTACTATGATACTGCATACTGCTTCCCGTTCTTAAAAAATAAAAATAAAAAAACCACCCCTTCATACTCTCTCATGTTCTCAAAATCCTGTGTACTGTACACTTACATCTTAAAGGCTGGGTGAGAGGCTATTTAGTAAAGCTGGAAGACAACCACAGAGATCGTCAACAGCAGCCCTATTGTTAATCAGATTCAGAAATCACTAAGTACGGTACAGGAAAAGCATTGATCCAGGACCTGGAATGCATCAGCTGTTACGAGGCCAAGGAATGGGGTAAAAAAAAAATTTAAAAAAAGGTTTATAGAGAGAAACTTTCATTTAAAACCTTTTTTTTTTTTTTTTTTTGCAACTTGAAATCAGTAAGCGATTTTTGTTACTCCACTATCAGGCCAGAGAGTGAAGAAAGAGCAACCACCAATCCATTATATTTATCAAACCATCCAATGAGGTTTCATATAATATATGCAAGCAAACCAAGAAAAGAGCTCACAAGGATTACACTGAACCGGGAAAAAAATCTGCAAATTAAAGCACAACACAGCAGACGAATCAGTGCTCAGTAAGCATTTTCTTTGTGAAACAAAAGTTGCAACCAAAACAGAATACAAACACAACAGGCATAATGGTTATCATTAAAATCAAATCTATTTTGTAAGTAAGTGGGACTACGGAACAGAACATGTTACTCAAGTTGTGCTAAAGTGGAAGTATATCTGCTAACCTTGCTTTTCTTCTATGGAGGTAATCTAACAATCTGTTTTTTTCTGCTTATGAATTTTGATATGGTACACATGTGCAAAAAGTACATGTATGACAAATCATAAGAGAAGATACATGCCATGGAGGGGCGGGAGGTAAAACCTGCTCAAATCTACATTTAGCCTAAACAACAGCATTTCATTACCATACACTGTGTTTTGTACAGTTAACCTGATATGGGTTGCTGCTCTATAAGGAAATCCACTGCATCTGCCAAAAGTTTGTTAACACAATTCATTTAAATTACCTTATGTAAATTATGTTAAATGATCCTCATCAGAAAACAAAACCACGAATGACACAAATGATGACAAAATCAAACGGTCTGTGAGATAATAGCACTAACATTATACAGTTCAAACAAAAACTCAGTGAATACTCACTGTGTAACTTTGGTGAAGCAATGGCGCACAACTATGTAGAATTCACAAAGTCCAAGTGAAAACACAGTGGAAGATGTTCTCAAAATTGGTCTGTGCCATTGTGCTGAATTACTGAGAGACCAAGTACTCAAGTTACGTAATGTAACAGACGTAAAATCTAAGCAAGTGATGAATGTAAAGTGAAGCACAACTCAACAGCACTATTATTATTGATAGTATTATGAAACAAGCAAATGGAACAAGACACAGGCTTTGGTCTACCCATTATTTTCATGCCACAATTTTCAAATCATGAAACAAACACAACACAGTGTCTAAAATTTTGAAACATGTAATTGTACAAGATTTCAATGTGAAGTTTAAGATGCTCAACAACAGTCACTGTGATCAGACAGCTTTCTATGTATATCTGTGTGTTTGCTGGGGAATAAAAAGACTGAGAAGATACTTAAATGAGACTGCCAGAATCTCAATTCTGAGGAAGAAACAGACATGATGATGTACAGCACAAAAAAGAAAGAAAGAAAAAAAAAAAAATGAAAAAGAAAAGAAAAACAAGTGAAAAGTGTTCTCAGGAATAATCAATCACATAATCACAAAATTTGAAGAGGCTTGTGTAACAGCAAGCTATGTTCACGTGTTGATCCGTTGAAACCTCTGGTCAGTGCCCTTCGCATTAAATCCTTTCTTTTGTTGGCCAATTGTCAGTCTATCAAAGACAAACAATCGCTAACACACAAGCTCGGCAGAGCTGCAGGCAGAGGCTGGTCTGTGGTCACCCTCTACATGCGGCTCCAGCGGGCCACCTGCTGGCGGCAGTTGGGGCAGGAGTGGATGACGTCCTTGCATCCATCAACGCAGAACGGGATCAGGCAGCATCCCAAATCACAGCTGCACAAAAAAACCATGGGTGGTATCAAACAAGCTGTTTGGTAACAGACTTGGTAGAAGACAAAAAAAAAACAACCAACCAACCAACCCAGTAACAGGAAGGAATTACTTTGACAACTATTTTACCATTTTCAGGAAAAAGGGGCCTTAGCACGTATCAAAGCCATGCTGCTCAGGTCTTTTTAACTAGATGATAGTGGTACAGGTAAACATAAAAGCATCTATGATTGCTGAATTTCAAAAGGTGGAAAGTGATGAACTTTCACAGCAAGTGTCTATCTTAGCTAATGTTTCATCTGTGACACATGAAAACATCAATGTCTTGGGTTGCGCTATGTCTCTGGCAGAAGATGAACAAAGTCATAAACATGGTGCATGGATGTGTTGGCCTAAGCCTTTATGTGTGTGTGTGTGTGTGTGTGTGCGTGTGCGCACATGTAAATTGTGCGTGTTCTGGGGGCTTCCAACACAAAACACCCAACTTACCCAACCAGGCAGAGAATGAGACAGATGATCCAGGTGAAGGTACCAGTCTCATAGTGTGTGGCCGTCATGATTTCTGCCTGACAGTGGGGGCAGCGAGTGTGGACTGGTGACTCACGGAATGTCTGCACCATGGTCAAAGCCGGCTGGGTCACCACCACGGTGGTTTGGCCGCTCTGGTAGCCGGGCTGACCATAGGCTGGCTGGCCATATCCTTGGGGATATCCAGGCTGGGCTGGAATATGGATCATTCATAGTCAGTACAAGCACTGGAAGATGTGAATTGCATCAGCATGCGAAAGGTTATGGATGGGATATCATTACCAGGTCACCCCTCTGAAACGAATTTTCTGTTAGTGATCTATTCATAGATGTCTTCTGCAGTTTTTCTTTAGACAGACAAATTTATACAACAGGTAATTAAAGTGTGTGTGTGTGTGTGTGTGTGTGTGTGTGTGTGTGTGTGTGTGTGTGTACAGTAACACACGTATACATACATGCAAATCTGAATTCCAGTTTTGAGGATCAATGAAAAGCTGCTTTTTTTTCTTTTTCTTTTTTAAGGATCACACTGTTGAGTGTTCCCACCATTTTTTTTCTTTTTCCAAAAAGACTGCAAATATGTGAATGTGCTCTTAGGAAATTCTTTTCCAAATTCTGCTTTTCAAACTTTTTATTACTGAAGCACCAGTAGTTCTGTCAGAATATAAACAAAATAAACTAAAGTAGTAAAGAAATAAAGACTACACACTGAGGCTAAACAGCATCTCGTTGAAGCACAGAGAGGAGTGGTGATGTCATATCACTATTAGCAATAGTCATGAGAATGATGAAAACGGAGACACAAGCACTGAAAAGTACAGGTCTCAAAAACAACACATAATCTGTCTAAAAAGAACTGCCACAAGAGCACAGACCACCTTCAGCAGAGTGATCACAATTCATTTCAAGAAAGAACACGTAGGCCACTAACTAATGGGTAAAGATCCAGGTTGCACACATTTTGTATGCTGACAAATTATTAACACAACCAAAGAAAATTTCATGTGCACTGAAAAATCAATGCCCTACTGATGTGCAATGCGACAGTACTAAGCCCTTTGCATGCAGCCGACTGGCATTTTAGCCAACCCAATACCTGAGGATGTCAGTTTCAAATTACACAATCAATTATTCACAATAAAGAAACAGTTGTGCAAAATCAGAATGCCGGTACTGGCTAGGCATACAATGTGAAATCCTTAGGGCAGCTCTTGCCTGCTCCTGATCACACACGTGTTGCTAAAGACTGCATGCACAATTATGAATCACGGAGGGGGGGGGGGGAGGGGGGGGGCGGGGGCAGAGAGAGAGAGATGTTGGTAAGTCCACGCACAGGATTCACCAATGACATCAGTATGAACACAATCCTCCAATGCATCAAATTCTGGTTAAATAGAGACAAACTATAGCAGGCAAGCAGACAAAAGGTGACTCTAAAGTAAGGCTGTAAAGAATATAAGATAGGAACATCCATTACACCTTACAACTACATTACCAGTACATGTACTGAACACCTTCACTGTGTTTTAAATGCCCTGTCAGTGACAACAAATGCAGGTTATTTGGTGTGGACGTGACTGTGAACCCTTGTCAGTGAAATTGATGTACACTAGATACTACTGTGCATGATGTATGTCTGCATATCCGCTTAGTAAATCTATGGTTAGTAAACTGCACACCACTGATTATAAAGGAAAGGCTGAAGTGTGTGGATGATGGGTATTCTAATAGTGCCATGCTGTGTGGAAGATGGCTTGTACCATACCATCAACTGAATCTGTTCAATTAAAAATCAGTGGAAAACCACACCTAATCATATCTATTCATTTACGCACACGCATCGATGCAAGTCAGAGCAGTTGTCTTTGAAAAATTGTACAGACTTTCCCTAAATTGCAATTATGCATTAGATGATAAAATAAATGAAAATGATACGTTCCTAGATGCATGGTTTTTTTTTTTTTTGTTTGTTTTTTCAAAATGAGTGAAAAGTTTGGCACTTAGTAACTTGACTTTTTGAAGATATTGAACAATTTAATGAGACCGGGTCATACCCGGCCCCTATTTACTGATACTTTGTTTACAACGTGTGTACTGCTGCATTCCCCTCTTTAGTCCCGCTGTCCCTCTAGCCACCCGTTCTACCCTTCCCCGGCCACCCCTGTTCATCAGCCTTTGTTCCCTGGCCGGCCCTGTGTACCGTCCACTAGCCACGCGCGCGCAGTGCTTCGTATCCGCGATGGCGCGCGTGTCAATTAGTTGTGTTTGTTTGTGTGTGTTTAGTGTCAATTATCTCCGTAGTCCCTTCACTTAGGATAATTCTGTACACTGCAGTAGTTTTCTGACAGTTTGTACATTTTAATCATGTTTTGTTTAAGCGCTGTTTTGTAGTTAAACGGGTGTATTTTGCGATTTTCACCACTTTTCAAATGCGTGGTCTGTGTCTTCACGCTATTTTATCGGCGATAGAAAATTGTCTGTGTTTTGATGAGATCTGAAACTATTATAGTCTTACAGTACTTTTCGCGCTCTTTTAGATGCACTTTGTTTGAAGTTTCTAGCTGTTATATAACGCCCGCTGTGATTAGTTTTCTATGTGTTAAGAAACACAAATTTCGCCGTGGCTGGCATACGTGCTCTGCTTTCCGCTGCACTTGGGGCCGTGCTGTCTTTGCGGCCCGCGCTGGGCGCATAAGTAGCTGCGAGCTACGCCTCACTGGACAGTCGCCAGCCAGCCCTGCCGCGAGTCACTGCACGTGTCTACGTATTGTCTGCCATTTGTACTGTTTTCACGAAATAAACTCATGTCATAGCGACCTCTGTGTTTGGTCTCCCTGCCTGCATGAACCGGACCCCTGACACCCGGTTACATTAAGAATCCTAGAAAATATGTACATCAATACATGAACTGTATGTAAATTGTATTACAACGACAATACAAGTCACTGTTGTTTCCACAGAAGAAGAGACCATGACTCATTTGTCGAGAGTGCAGAAGAAACAGACACACCCTGTTATACATAAAACTACTCTACAAATAGTGAGATGAAAATGACTGCACAGTGAAAATTACATGCATGACTGGGGCGTTTGGGGAGTGACAAACAGGATTCTCCACTGCCCACATGAAACATCTCACACGAAACACAGATCTGCTGACATGATCAGCACAGTTTATACCTGGATATGAGTATGGTCCTGGAGGTGCGCCATATGCTGTCAAGATTACAAACAAAAAGTGTTTTTTGTTTTTTTTGTATCACAAAGAAAGGTAAAGATCACCATAACATGTGCACAAACTTAACGAATCCAACTGAAGAAAGGAACAGGACGAGAAATTTAAAAAAAACTGAAACGGCAAAAATTATAATAAAAACACAGTTCATTTTGTAAGAGCAGGTCTATCTGCGGGCAGGTTTGACTTTGAAATACCGCCCAGTGAATTGTAAGCAAAAGTGATCCCATCAACTGGGATATCACAGCAGGTCAACTGCAGTTTTGATTCCAACTTAAACTGGTCATTGTATGTTAAAATATGGCAAGATAGACCTTAATGTGAATTATCTCCTGCAATATCCCAGAACAGACCACACACACACTAACACACATATATGACCAGTGTGATACTACTTTTAATTCTGTGCTGCACAGACATTTGACGGACTGGGTGGTCAATACTAGATACCTCACAAAACTGACACTACTGTGAACTCCAAGACTGACTCATCTGATCAATCAATCAGCAGAATGGAACATTATGGAACATTTAATTCACTGTACTTGCAGCAACCATTTGTCATTACTGTACTATGCAACTGAACTACTGCCTGGTCAATAGCAGTGCAGTGCTAACATGCACACATCTAGGGAAGATTTTCAAAGCAGACTATGTGAAATGTGCACACACATCTAGGGAGATTCTTCTTTTCCTTCTTCCATTCTTTCAATGGGGAAGGGTAGATGGAGGCGGTTGATTTTACTGCTGTGATTGTAAGTCTATCTCTCTTCACCATCTCACTAATAGTATAAAACGAATAGGACAGTGGTACACATCTAACTGGAATACCAGAGTTCAGCAGGTTTTCATTCAATTTCAGAAGACCCGAGAAGAGATCTGCACTTCAAGTGTCACAAGAGCTGACTGTGCACCCCTCCCCCCCCCCCCCCCCCCCCCCCCCCAAAAAAAAGCACACAAAAACCCTTCACTTTAACAGTATGTCTGAATTCCCCAACACATCCAAACTGTTGATGCAGCCCTTCAACACAATAATGTCTGGTGGTGTGAAAGATTATTTCATTTACTTTGTGGTGTTCAAGACCTCACAACTGTCACTTGCGGTGTCTTTAACTGTTTACTTTCAGGCAAGAAGGGCTACCTCACTTATGACCTGTAGTCTGAACAACTGAAAAACAGATCTATGCACTCACAAGAATAACGATGTACTAAAACTGGTTGTATTTCTAGTTGTCACATGCTGGGGCCTAACACTTCTCTCAGAGCTCTGTGCACATGGGATTGGACATGCTGGGACCTTCAGTCAGGGCTTAAAATGGTCCATGATCAAAAAGAAGGAAAAGAGTGTAGCATTTAGTGATGAAGTGGCAAAACTAGGAGCGCACATCTGCAAAAGTGTCTGCAAAGGAGTGTCTGGGGGCATGCTCCCCAAGCATTTAAAAAAAAAAAAAAAAAAAACTCTGAGCAGTTTAGTGCATTTTTACATGATTTTAGTCCTTCAGAGGAGGAGACACTTATTGGGGAGGACATTTTTTAGAATCAGGTAAAATCTGTGCACTTTGGTGTGTTTCAGACAATTTTATTTAAGCGCTTCAGAGGAGGAACCACACTCTTTTGGGGGAAGAATGGTGGAAATCCGCCAAAAGGTGGAAGATTTTAAGCCCTGAAAACTATTATCTATGATTCTATGTCATTCAGTGACTCACTCAAAGAGAAGAAGTATCATTTAACCCTGGTTTTGCTGAATTTGTTTTATGCTGAAAAAGCCATTGAGGTAGGCTGGAATATTCCAGGCTCAGCATTACCAGGGTTAAAAAAACAACAACAAAAAACAACAACAACAATAACAACAACAGCAACAGCAAAACATTTATCATGCGACTCATTCTCTCAATAGACTTTGTAGCAAAGTTCACATCTTTTGTTTGTACCTGAATAAACCCCAGGAGGGGGCCCATATGCTGCAAGGGAATAAAATAATAAACATAAGTCAGTCATGAAAACAACTGTAACACATGTTCCAGCAAACAAAAAAGACAAACCACAGATTTTTTTTTTTCAAAAATGAAATTTAAGTGTTAAAAGGAAGGAACTTTTGAAGGCAGAAAACAAAAACAAACAACAGAGGCAGAAAACAATGCTTAGAGTAAGAAAACAAAATATGACTATAGTCTATAGCTTAGCTTTCCACCTCAAAGCTGATAAAGAACGGCTACCGGCTATTCAATCTACCCGTAATGGAAGGACATGTGTTGCTCACTGCGCACATGATAAAAGAATGTATGTAACTGAATCCCCTGAATATTTTGGGAACAGTGCCAGCAGACAGTGCTCCATGATCAGGACTCAGGTACTGTATCTATTGTATTGATTGAAGCATTAAGAATAGGACAGTCAGTGGTCTGCTTGGTGTCATGGTGAACTGTAAACACACTGCAGGAGTGCAGGAAGCGTCGCAATCAACCAGGATATGTATTATTCATTTGTTTGCAGGCCTCGCATGATCTACTTAAATCAACCAGTGGCTCACTTCACGAAGCTATGCAGTGATCTGAGACTGCGACTATAGTATAAACTTGTATAATAAATTATAAAGCTTAATAATTTTAACTGTACAGAAGAAGCATCCATAAAGCCACTAATGAAGCAGCATTTCACAACTGACACGAGGGTCTGGGAAAATTGTGTGTGAGCAAATATGCCCCCCCTCCCTCTTTTTTTTTATAACCTGAATGGAGTAAAGTGTGAAATCACCATCTAAAAAAGAAAGAGCATAGATTGAGACCCTTGAGCAATGTCAGCTAGCTTTTTCTACAAGTACAAAAGAGCCGTGCAACCTTAATTTAACTGTAATTTCGGTTTCACATCTGCTGGCCAGCCCTGAGGTCAACAATATAAGCAGAATTGAAAGGAGAAGAGAATAATACGCAGAAGTAAAGCAAGGGCTCTTACCTCCAGGTGGACCGGCCATCTTGGGGTCAGATGGGTAGGATGGATTTGGAGGTGGTGGATATGCCTGATCTGACCCTGGGTAGGGAGGTGGGGGACCTGACTGGCCAGACATGCTCTCTTTTTGTAGTTAACTTCTTGGTACTGAAAAGCTGAGGAAAAAAAACAAAAACAAGAAGCACGATGCTGATAATACTGTACACATGAATGCATGTACAATATTCTCAGACCTTTATCACAGGTGAAAAGTGCACTAATGGGGTAAATAACCTGCTCCGAATTGAAGGAAAAAAAACAACCAAAAACAAGTTACTTGAAGTTGATTTGTATGCATCATTACCTCAACCAGAAAGCTATGAACTAGTGTAGTGTCATTTAACAATAGTATAAAGTATAATGTGAGACATTCATCAGTCCTTGGTCTAGTGGTTCAGACTAAGACTAGTAAGAGACTTCATCACTGATGCGAGAGGTCAGGTTCAAGTCCCACCCAAGGCAAAGAATTTTTCCTTCTCGTATGTAACACCGTTCATTTAGGCCGATTGTCGGGCGTTCTCTCCAGCTACTCCGGCTTCCTCCCCCACTGCTTTGGAAATGTTCAGCCCACAAAATTTGAAAATAAATGCAACTCTAAATTCCAAAACTTTAACTGATGAAATAGAAAAGGAAACGGTCTTGTGTCACCAAAGGATGGGTGTTGTGATTGCTAATTTTCGCTATTCTTTTTTGTTCTTTTTTGCCCCACATTTTTTTTTTTCACACACAGTCCATGGTCTTTTGTCACCAAAGGATGGGTATTGTGATATTTTTACTATTTTTTCTGGTCCTTTTCTCGCCCACCATTTTTGTTGTTGTTGTTTTTTTCTTCCCCGCGCTGTGTATGTCAACTGGTACGTCCGCAGAGTTACCTTTTGTTTGTTTGCTGAAGTTATGTCCCATTCGTTTATGTCCTGAAGAAGACGAAAGCCGAAACGTTGACCTGTGCCGTCCTTTGTGAAAGTTAAGTGGTTTCTGTCCCTTTTATGTCGCTTTTATTTGTTTAACTGATGAGATGACACTTCACACCATGTGACTATAATGTGTCAAGCGTGTCAGAGAATGCATGTGGTTTACCAGTGTTCCCAATTACGCACAGATGTGCATAGTTTACACAACTGTACAAAACTCTTCAATCGACGCACACCTTTGAGAACAGCGTGTCACAGAGGATGCATGTTTTTCCGTCTCTCATAATGCGCTATTTGGTAAGCATGCGGGTTCCTCACTTTGTCAATTCGCTATGGCTGACACTACAATTCACCATGTATACTTACATGTATGTCTCTCCAGCTTAAACAACAACAACAATAAATGGTCTTGACTTTCAAACTTTATGGCCCCCAAAAGGACCATCAACAATATGGGGGACCCTTGTATTTTCGAAGCACAGGGAACACTGTTCATGCGAGTGTGCATGTTGGATTCAGCTCGTGGTGCTTGAAGCCTGTTAAGTGTTAAAGAGATTGGGTAAAGCACCTACATAATACTCAGTTAAATTATATTATCACTGATACACTGTACTATCATTTTGTCAGCATACCATCACGCTATTTGTAGTCTACCCAGGTTGAGATTCCCACGAGAAAAATTCCATTCAATGATTCATGTAGTGATATATACCGACCATCAAGAAAACAAAAAACAAACAAAAAAAAACCCCTACATAATAGATAATTTATACACAAAATCTACCGAAAAAAAACAACCCCTTTTAGATAATTTTCTGATATATAACTGCTGCAAATATGTATGTACTGCAGCTATATCAACCAAATCAGCCAGTACGCAATGCCCAGTGTCACTGTGGGATGTGACAACATGCATCACACTCACATGAGTGTCAGTCACTCACTGACTCAGTGTCTACTTACTTACACGTTACAGGCTTAGGAAGTATCATTGCTTATATCATCGATTAAAAAAAAAAAAAGGAATCTGCAGCTTGGGAACATTCACTCTAAACACCAGTAGATTTGGAGTCATGATCGCACTCAACCTGTGCCTATTTAGTAATTAGTTTCCAAATGGAAAAACTCAGTACAACTAAGCGCAAGCCTATTGTGACCTTTTGTGGTTCTAATCAAAGGGCCTAGAAATCTACCTCAAACTCAAAATGAGAAATAATAATGTTCATCTGTGTTAAATGTTACTAAAACTGATGGTATTCGCACGCAGAAATAAAACGGATAGGTCCGAGGCTGTGAGTATGATCCACCCGGATGTTTACGTATATTTTCTGTAAGAACTAGGGAAGACATGTTGGGTGCGCCCTTCGGTGTGTTCGCTATCCTTCATTCGCCAAACGATAATTCGGACAGACATATAGAAAGTAAAATAGCTTCGACCGGCACCGTAATATTCATCCCTCCCCAAATCATACGTGAAAAGGTACCCACCTTGCTGTTAGAATTTTGGCTGAAGGTATAGATCTCGAGGCATCCAATGGGCCTAGGCCTAGCTTCCTTATTCTCCGCAGTGTCGTGTGCAAAGTTTGCAAGAGTGGCCGACCTTCGATGGAGAATCCACGATGGCTCAAATATATATATCCAAGTATTGAGTTTTCGCCGGTTTAGACGCCAGTGGCGGCTTCCCTGTAGAGGGTTCTTTCCTACATCCCTCCTTCCTCATTATTTTATTTTTAACTCCCATCCTGCCCATCAACTAGGCACTGTATTTTACTTTGCCTGGGGTGGAACAATGACTGATGAGCCCGTGAGGCTGAACTAGTCAGTTCTCCCCAACTGTTCACTTTTACTTTCTTCTGTGGAACGATAATCTATCGAGCGCACAGGCACTCAGTTTCCCATGAATGACACGTCTTTTAAATATGTTTTTGTGTGTCATCTGCCGTGGTTGAATAAATTGCTAAATAATCCCAGAACTGACCAAACAATAAATAAAATCAGGGGCGTAGGAACCACGGGATTTTTGGAAGGGGGGCCCGAATATCTTTGCCCCCCCCCCCTTGCTTTTGATAAGAGGAGAGGGGGCCCACCAGTGGTGGGCCCCCCCCCCCCTGCTCTGCTGTCGCAGGACACAATCCTTGGCAGTCAACACACACACACACACACACAAACCTCCCCCGCCCCACCCTTCTTCACCCCGGCCGTATGGCTCACCCGACTTAGTGCCCCCCCCCCCCTCTCAGCACTCTTCCTACGCGCCTGTAAAACACAACAGAACTTTAAATGGTGTCAGTGTTTATACATACGACCCCAGCCTGCGCAGCATCATTTTTGGAGTTTATGTATGTAACTAGATATACCTGGCTGCCAAGAAATTGCATGACTGGTCCACGAGAAGTAACCCAGAATGTTCAGTTCGACAACTCAGTTCACATAACAGTTACTTCCAGTACACCAGTCGCCCATAGGATTACAGTAAGGGCTTTGGGAGAAGAAAAAAAGGGGACTGAAAGGTGGATAACAAAATAAATGTGACAAATTTCTATGACCTTTTTTCCTGCTAAATTCCTTTTTGGGGTTCACCTGCAGCCACCAGTTCTGAACTTGATATGATGTGAGAATTCTCAATCAGGTTTCACGGCGCAGCCAGACAGACTGTTCATTTATATACAAGAGTAAGATGTGCCATAATATCAAGTACAATTGACAGTACAATAATTATGTATGTAGGTATGTGCCAGCTTTCTTTATCATCATGCTGGTAAAGAGACAAAGAATGCAAGACTGAGTACATGGCTGTTGAAAATGATTTATTAATAAAACACACATTCTGATCCTGATGTGAGAACTTTAAATTAGCTTTTACGGCACACAGACAGAGAGACATGGTTCATTTATATAGTTAGATGCATTTAATTTAGATAACAAGCACAATTGACAGTACTAAAATTATGTATGTGCCAGCTTTCTTCATCACCATTCTGGTAAAGAGACAAAGAATGCAATAGTATGTGCCTGTTGAAAATGTTTTATTAAAACACAGAATATTGCATGAGGTCTTCAAGTATTTCCTTTTGTCACTGTATAGCTATAGGAGTGAAAACTAGAAGAAAAACATCTTTGTAGAGGAACAGCATCACACAAATGTTCATGAAATTTCAACAGGAGTTTTTTGTTTGTTTTTTACAATACATGTACACATACACTGAGGCAATGAGTATCGGTAGGTTTTAAAAGGACACCTAAGCAGTGCCTTGGTGCTTCTGCAAACAGTAATATTTTTTTCATCATGGATGAATGGCCATATGTGAGCTTCAGTAATGTATTTGTACTGTGTAAAATCAGGTATTTCTTTGCATAGTTATCTGTTTATGTAGGCAAAATGACAACAGAAAGATGTGTTTAGCATATCGTCGCTGGTATATGAGAATGTGCTAACTGACATTTTGGCGCGAAACCTGTTTTTGGCACTCCCGGGTCTTTAAAAATTCGCCGCACTTTCTGACAAATCCGCGAATCAAACTGAGCATAGGAACATGATGGAAAACACATGTATGATAAGAGCCTAAGTGACACATGTATGATTTTTTTCAAACGTTTTTATTGAATTTCTCAAAAGTATGAAAATGTCAGTTAGCACATTCTCATATACCAGCGACGATATCCTGGCAACAACAACAAAAAAGAAGAAAAAAAAGAGAGGAAAATACGCGAGTCAGATTGGTTGTTTAGTGGTTAAAAGTCCTCTATACTTGTCAGAGATGTAATGTACATGTGAACTGGTATATATGTTATGGTAACCTTGCACACTAAATTGAGAAACGAACTCCCTCAACATTTACAAGTGCATATATCCCCCAGAAGTGCACCGTCTCAAGTTCCAGTGTAATTCATTTCCACTAAGCTTATTCCCATCATGTCACTTAGTGACTTACTGTTTGATTGTAATTATTTCTTCTTCTAGTTTGAACAACAACAACAACAACAAACAGTTTAGGGTCAGGGAGGTAATCTGAGTGGTCTGGTACAATTACTGTTTTGTAGCTTCAATGATAATGTGCATGGTGCACAAGTGTCGCAGGGACATTGTGTGTGGCATACCCTGTCACCTGACCATTTCAACAACAGTGAGGGTCAGCCAGGATATTTTACACACAACTCCCCCCCCCCCCAACCTCCCCCCCTTAAAATGCAACTTCTTTCATCTTGATCATGAACAGTTTAACAACAACTACAAAAAAAAAAACCCTCTGTGAAAAACAAGTCAAAGTACGAAAATCAATCTCGCAACAAAATGCCCCAAAACAGAAAGCCAAATTTCTCCAATCCGGGTCAGACCTCTCAATGTTAGATATTCAGATCAACAGTAATGCTCTTCTAAAAATTCACACCCCAGGTGCAGATCTATTTCTCCCTTGTATAATACTGGACAATTTGTATCCACAAAATATTGTCCTGAAAAATGTTGCAACAGTTTAGTTACTGGGACAAGACCATGATCCAGTACAGTGCAAGGTCCCTTTTACCTGTGGCACAATCTCAACAAAAAAAAAACCCAAACAAATCTTAATTGCAAAAGTAATATGGAATTGGTATGGTATGCATTTTGACTTACAGCATTTGTGTACCTCAAACTGATTCACCATACATCTATAACAGCATTGAGGTAGAATTTGAATAAAATGTAATTTTTTGTAAAACTGTGAATAGAAAGTGAGTACATGATTTCACAATTGTGGATCATACAGTATTTGTTGACAGCCTGAGGTACGTGGCAATCAGTATGTGTTTTGAAAAATTCTTCGCCTTGTTAGAGGTTGCAGCAGTGTTCTTGAGAAGGTGTAAAGCAGTTTCAGTGATGCTCTGTGTCATGCTAAGGACCGGTCACAAGAAAGGACCTGAAAAGATCTGGGCAGTGGAGGCTGCAGGAGTCTTCCGCTTTACATGCGACTCCAACGGGCCACCTCTGCGAAGCAATTAGGGCAGGAGTGGACCACGTCCTTACAATCATCAATGAAAAATGGGATCAAACAGCAGCCCAAGTCGCACCTGTAACAGGAACGTGATCAACCATGAAGTTATGCTAGAATGTTTTACCAAGGCAACAGTGTACATGACAAGTGGGAGGACGAATTATCTACAAAATTATGTCAGGGACATACACAGAGAGATAGGAAGCAGGCTTTTGCAGCTGCTTACACCCTTGCCTATGTGTCAACATGGTGTTATTTAAGGAATTTAATCAAGTCTAACATGTTGTGGCCTAACTTATTTTTGCCTTTGTTTCCTATCTCTCTCTAAGGCTCTGCTGCTGATAGGAATTGGAAGAAATACTTTGTTCAGATGATGAACAGCTAACAGCAGAGCAAATCTGAGGTACATGTATTCATACATCTGAAAAATGTGCCATCTTGGTCTTTGATTCTTGTACACAGATATTCTTTATGCAGGACCATGACAATGGTTTCACAGGAAGGCTGAGGATTTAGCACAGTTTAGGACATATTATGCATCTTTTTACAAATAACATATTGTCGTGCCCTTGTCAAGCCTTGCGTACGGTATTCGCTAGCTACGATCATCATTATGCGGCCTGGAAAGGACACGAACAGCATGGCATTGAACATAATGCACATGTACTTGATGATGTATGTGCTTACCCACAAAGACATATGATCAAGCATGCGATCCAGGCCAGGGAACCGGTTTCGTAGCGTGTTGACGTTATAATCTCTGCCTGACAGACAGGGCAGATGGTGTGGACAGCTGCCCGATGGAAACGCTGCACAACAGCCACAGTTGGCTGATGAACCACTACTATTGTTGCATTATCATGTTGTTGTATGTGGGCAATTTGCTGGTTATAGCTGTACCCATATCCTTGTGGCTGTGCATAATCAGCTGTGGACAGACCACCATATTTCAGTATAACGACATTGACAATTTCAATGTATTTCATGGTCTGTTTCACACACAAACACACACACAGACTGTGTGCGCACGCGCACACACACGCGCACACACACGCAGACACAGAGAACAGCAATGCATATTGGGCTCTATGCATCTGCAGACATGTGCCATGATATAAATTCATAACATTAACCCAAGGACACCTAGGCTTTGGGGCAGCTGTTTTCATGTATGAGATCACCAGGGTTTATTCCCCCCCAAAAAGCATATGGGTCAATTGGCCCACTGGATGCAAAATCAATGGGTCAATTTTAGGACCAGTGGGTCACCGTATAACCATTCCCAGAAATAGGGGGAAAATGCCACAAACCCTGTCCTCTTACTAGGGGTAGGTTTATACATGTACATGGATGGATACTTATATATATCTGTCAAACTCACTTCATACCTTCGAGAAATGTTTTGAATACCAAATACAGAAAGATTTCAGCATGTTATCTTCATTACAGCTGGAACTGTTTTGCTTGTAAGTGCGCCTGTACACTGTCTTGACTATCTTGATTAGCAGAGCTCTTACTGTAATATGATGTTGTTTCCACTTAGTGGTCAAACATTCACATTCTACATTTGTACAACACTCTCCGCTCAGTGTGTTTGTCGCATCGATCACTGAGTACACTTTTGCTGGTTGAGTGGTTTGATGATGGACACCACAAAAGAAGCTCAAAATAATCTGTGGGTATAAAAATTATCAAGATGGTGCCTTCAGTGTCTGTGCACTGCTGCCTGCCAAATACAAATTTTCAGTGCACACTTTTAGCTGTCATGCAATTACTCGACTTGGCGAATTCACATTTGTATTTTTTATATACTGCTTTTTATTCTTTCAAACAAATCTTTCAGCTGAGTGACCAGTGCTGCAGACACATCTTGGGGGTGGTACCAAGCTGTGACCAAAGGATGACTTTTGATGATATGAGAATTTAAAACAGCTGACAACAAAGACGAAATATAAAATTCAGCATGTACCTGGCTGAGGTGCATTTGGGTTCGGAGGATAAGCAGCATCGGGAGGAGGCTGATATGGAGGTGGGGGCTCTTGTGGGACGGACATGTTTTCTCTTTGCTTATCAAATGGGAACTGAAATAGAGATGAGAGGAATTTAAACTGACATATTTTACTATTGTGTACCAATGATAATAGCCTCCAAAGCCAAACAGCTATTAACTTTATGCATTAGTTGTGCATTTCCATGATTTTTAGTTGTTGCAGGTTCTGTACCTTACCGGCAAAGAAGATAGGCACCATTTCTTTCCATAGTAGGCCTAGTTGTTATTTTCCCTTCTGTGTTGAAATCCTATAGACATCGATACATTCTGGTTGGTACATGTATCAGTTTGCATACACTGAAAAAAGTCTTGTCAAACGTCTACACAACTGAGATGCACAAAGTTGCTGCATGCCACTCAGTGCATCATACGAGACTGTATATTTCAATATGAGCTACATGTACCTAAATGTGAAACTTTAGCACCTGGGCAAAAACAAAATCACTCACTGAGCTATTAGGAATCAGCACAAGTCAGTTTCAGCTCATTTGCCCACCTGTTGCCGGAAAGCACTTTGCGTTTTACAGCCTGAGTAAGAGGCTATACCTCCACTAGGATGAGTTGCCGGAATGTGTACGAGTGTACGTATCTGGCGTTCTCCACTTGAAGTCCTGATGGACTTCGTGCAGTCAGTCTCAGTGTGCTCCGAACTGAATGATCCTCTCCCCTGTCAACCCAGGCCGGCCACTGCTTTCCTAAATCGTCACTCAGTGACGGCTGTCAGTCGTAACGGCTATGGTTGTCAAGTTCTCAGGTACTAAAACCTGCTGGGATTGCGAAATGTTCCACTGTATGGTGAATGTTCCATTATATGCTGTTTGCTGCTCTGTGACGTCATGGTTTCTCTCCGGCTGGGCCTTCTCTGCACACATTTCAAGTTGTCCGGAATCAGTTCCCGAGCCTCGCTTTCGACGGCGCTGCGCCATTTGGAATCCAATTTTAAGCCAATTGGCAAACGCTATTCTTCCAAGATCGTCCGCGCGCCGCCTCAAACACTGATGAAATCGGGGCCTCGGAAAACACCTACTTCAGTCACTTCAGCAATGATAAAACTCAGTGAACGGAAATAATTATCAGTATACACTCATCTGTGAGACAGATGCCATTTGTCGCCCGCATTGATACGGCATCTTATGTGACGCTACACTGAGAAAGCTCAGTCGAGTTCTTGTGTCACAGTGGTGGTCAGTTCAGTGCGTCAGTCAAATACGGGCACATTAAAGTGAAAATACATGCCTGTCAGTTACCCAAAGGACATAATTCCGTCCAGTTTTCGCGAAAAGTCCGTTTACTGATTTTCTGAAGTAAGTTGGTGGTCGTTTTTTTGTTTTGTTTTGTTTTTCGGAAAAAAAGCACCCCCCCCCCCCCAAAAAAAAAAAAAATGATCCCCCCCCCCCCACACAATTTCAAGTTTCTCAAGAAAAAAAAAGTCAGTTTTTACGTGAAAAAAGTCCTTTTTTTCATCCCCCCCCCGCCCCCCGCCCCCGACTTTCACAACATTTGATTATGTACACTGTACGTAGTAGTAAACCAGAGGCATAGTCTCTGTAGTAAACCAATGATTTTGGCGAAGACTGAACTGAGAAGCCGACCGAACTACAAGACTGAAGAAGACTGGAGCGGACTCTGAGACAGAGCCGGGCTCGGACAGAGAGAGAGAGAGAGGGGTGTTGCGCCAGATCACCAAGTGATCATATTTTCAAATTTCTGTTTCCCCTCCAAATTCCTTCCTGGGTCCCTCTCAGTACAGCCACCAAGAATTCAGTTTGATCGCAACATGAGAATTAACTCTTAAGTTAGGTCAAGTTTCATGGCACACAGGCAGACAAACAGACACTGTTCATTTATATAGTTATGTGTTATGATTAAAAAGCACAACTGACAGTACACAAAGTATACGTATGCGCCTTTCTTTATCATCATTCTGGTAAAGAGACAAAGAATGCAAGAGTACGTGCCTATTGAAAATGCTTTATTAACACACAGAATAAATTGCCTGAGGCCTTCACGTGTCTTTTATCACAGTATAGCTGTAGGAGTGAAAATTAGAAGAAAATATCTTTGCAGAGGAATTAAAAACTTAAAGCATCACACAAAAATTCATGAAATTTCAACAGGAGTAAGACTATGGAACTGAATGGTACTACATATATGTACTGAGCTCCACTGGTCACATCTTGCAGTAGCAATAAATATATTATGTCAGTGGCATGTATTTAGCACATGGGATTAAAAAAACCCACAAAAAACAATACACTAAGGCAATGATTGAGTATGCACAGGTTTTTTAAAAGGATGCTAAAACGGTGCCTTGGTCGCTTCAGCAAACAGTAATATCATTTTTCTCGTCAGTCATGGATGAAGGGGCATTATTTTGGTCTACAGTACATGTACAGTGTGAAATCAGGCATGTGTTTGCGTGGTCATTCGTTTACGTAGGCCAAATGAAAGGTGCGTTTTGCATATCCTGGCCAAAAAAAAAAAAAAGACGAAGAACAACAACAACAACAAAAAAAGACGAAGAAAAAAAAAAGGCCAGATTGTTTCGCTTGTTGTTTAACGGTGTAAGGTCCTTGTTCAGAGGTGCATTGTGTAAACTGGTATTTTGCATGATAATCTTGCACACCCTAGGCTAAACTGATCGAGGAACAAACTCAGTCTCTCAGTAATTACAAGTTCATGTATCCCCACAAGTGCACTGCCTCAAGTTCCAGTTTAATTCATTTCAACTTAATAAGCCCATCTTTTCCCGTTCGAAAAAAAAAAAGAAGTTTAGGGCCAGGGGGTAATAGCTCTGAAAAGTCTGCAATGACCGGCCCCCGTAGTGTAGTGGTTAGCACTTCGGACTATGGACCGGGAGACCCGGGTTCGAGTCCCAGCCGAGGCAAGCGGGATTTTTCCTACCTAGGTCGGCTCCTACCCAGAGCGGGTGTGCTATGGGCCCAATGGGGAGGCTGTTGCCACACAGCCGAGATTCACCCACTCCACGGGTGCGACTTTGGGGGTGCTTCCCTTGGCATGACACGTCTTATGATGTGGATGATTACACGGCCGGCACCGCAGGTGCCGTAGTTCCCGGGCCTGGTTAATACCGGGATATTTATGACAGGAAGCGTGGAATGCGGCCGTCCCGTAGTCCCAAACCACACGGACCTCCATAGCATCATCTTACCATCATCCTCATCTCCATCATCATGCATAATAAAAATTGCCCCAACTTCGCAGCCCTCCGTGGATTCCACCCATTACTAGGGAGGAACACCACTGGAGCCAGCGAAGAGTTGGGGCAGCAAAAAAAAAAAAAATTAAAAAAAGAAAAGAAAAAAAGTCTGCAATAGTTACTGTTTTGTAGTTTCCATGATAGTATGCATGGTGCGCAGTGTCACCGAAGACATTAATTGTATGTAGTGTACCCTGCTACCAGACCATTTCAGCAACAGTGACTGAGGGTCGGCCAGGATACTTTACACACAACTTTCTTTCCCCCTTAAAATGCAACTTCTTTAGTCTTGATCATGAACAGTTTAACTTGACAAAACACCTACGAAAGGCAAAGGTCAAAGTACGAAGATCAATCTCTCAAAAAAATGCCCCAAATATAAGCAAAATTTCTCAAATCCAGGTCGAGCAGACTTCTGAAATGTTAAATCTTTAGATCAACAGAAATGCGCCTCTAAAAGTTCCCTCCCCGAATCCAGATCCGATTCTTCCTTGTATAATATTGCACTACTTTTGTCATGTATACACAAATATTGTCCTGAAAAAAAAAGGAGTTGCAGCATTTTAGTTGCTGGGACAAAACCACTATTCAGTGCAGTGGAAGCCGTCCCATGTTTGTATGGCACGATATCAAAACTATCTTGGTTGCAGGAATAATGATAATTATGGCATATTTTATGGTGTGCATTTCAGTTTACGTCAAACTGATCCACACTACATCCAAAACGACGCGAAGGTACAGTGCAAGTGGCAATGCAATCTTTGCAAAAGGTAAGAATAGAAAGTGAGTATATGATTTCACAACTGTGGGTCATCAGTATAGTATCTGTCAACAGCCTGAGGTGGCAATGAGTATGTGCTCTGAAGAATTCAAAGTTAAGACTGAGGTTGCAGCAGTGTTCTTGAGACGGCGTAGATCAGTTCCGCTGATGCTCTGTGTCACGCTAAGGACAGGTCACGAGAAAGGACCTGAAAAGATCTGGGCAGCCGAGGGCTGAATGAGTCTCCCGCTTTACATGCGACTCCAACGCGCCACCTGTGTGCGGCAATTAGGGCAGGAGTGGACCACGTCCTTGCAGCCGTCAACGCAAAATGGGATAAGACAGCAGCCCAAGTAACATCTGTAACAGGAAAGTGATTGGGTAGAAAACGGACCATGAAGTTATGCTAGAAGGTTTTACTACTGAGAACAAGGCGACAGTGTAAATATCAAATCGGAGGATGAATTATCAAGGACGTATGAATTTGTACATCCTTGATGTTGACAGAGACATACATAGAATCAAGAAAACTTCATTTTTCAACGGTAGAGGTGGTTAACGTGAAACAGTCAATTTTCATATCTGCCATTGCTATTTCGCTCAGTCTAGTACTGAGTATATATCTAAATAGAAAAACACACACACACACACACACACACACACACACACACACACACACACACACACACACACACACATGTATGCAACATGTAGACAAGGAGCAGGCTCTTGCAGCTGCTTAAATCCTTGTCGGCCTACCACTAGGAACCAGGTCAGTCCGGCTGCCCAGTGTCTATAAACCCATCTGCCTCCAAATGACCCCTAGCCGTTTTGAAACATGATATCCAACAATGGAAAACAAGCATTTCTGCCCTGAACAAAACACTGAAGAGACAGACTACTATGACATAGTCAGTTGTAGTGTCAATTTTCGAAACTCAGGATTCTGCACTTCCCAAAAACGGTTACAGCTTCAGATACTAACTTACTCAGACCTTCTGCTAAACTAAAAACGTTTTCAACCTGTATCAGTTTATGAGGGTGGATGGCAGCAAAGATAATTATATAATATTAATGTACATGTACGTTCTTACCCAATGAGACAAACGATCACGCATATGATCCAGGTCAGGGTACCGACTTCATAGTGCGTAGACGTTGTAATCTCTGCCTGACAGGCAGGGCAGCGCGTGCGGACTGGTACCTGGCGGAAACTCTGCACAACAGCTACAGTTGGTTGATGAACCACCACTGTGGTTGCGCCACCACCTTGATGTCCGTAGGCACCTGGCTGGTTGTAGCTGTACCCATGCCCTTGAGGCTGTGAGTAATAAGCTGTCAACAGACCGCCGTATTTCATTGTAATGACATTGGCAATTGCAATGTATTTCATGGTCTGTTACACACACACACACACACACACACACACACACACACACACACACACACACGCACACACACACCGTGCACACGCACGCACACGCACACACACACACGCACGCACACGCGCACGCACGCACACGCACGCACACACACGCACACGCACGCACGCACGCACGCACACACACACACACACACACACACACACACACACACACACACACACACACACACACACACACAGAATAGGGATACTAGACAACTGTCATCATGTAAGAGAAGCAAAAGCTATACGTGTAACAATGAGATTTTCACCAACCCTGCGTAAACGTGCAGAGGAGGAAATAGGCCTGTCTCATGGAACTCTCATGCGTATGCGTATGCGTGTGTGTGTGTGTGTGTTAGTCAAAACCATGGTAATTAAAGTATGAAAAATTAAGTGTCAAATTCTTGTGAATAGTTATCTACGTATGCACTAGGTATAGCAGGATGAAATCTGACCAGACCCACCAACCCAGTCCTTTGTAGGTTTATATATCGATGGATACTTATAAAAGATACATCTGCAAGGCTCAAACTCATATACATATATACTCTCTCTCTCTCTCACTCACTCACTCCATGCCTTAGTGGAAGTTTGTGAATGCCAAATAAGGAAAGAATTCAGTGTCACATGAAAGAGACCAGTATATGTTATTTTAGTTCAACAGGCTATTTACTCAGCCAACTTATGTTTTGGCTATGTATCCATGTTTACTCAGCCAGCAGTTTCGCTTGTACATGTGCCTGTAAATTATCTTGATGATTAGTAGAGCTGTCTACTGCACCTACTGCAATACAATGTTGTTTACACTTTTGAGTGAGCAGTCAAACATTCAAATTGTATGACTGTTGGTACAACACTCTCCGCTCAGTTTTCGCCACATCACTGAGTATGATTCTGTTGGCTTGGTGCTAGCATTTGAGATGCTGTCATTGTGCAGTTGTTTAAGTGGTGTGATGACAGACACCACTAAAACAGCTTAAAACAATCTGTGAGCATAAAAATAAAAATGATTGTGCCTTTAATGTCAGTATACTAAACACATATTGTTTAGTGCACTCTTTTAATTGTTGTGCAATTACATAACTTGGCAAATTCGCGTTTAAAAAAAAAATATATTAATGAAACAAAAACAAACCCAAAATGAATCAGATAACCATGCAGGACAGAAAATCCCCGAGTGTATGCAGTGTGTGCTCAAATACTAAATCCAGTGCCATCAGCTCACCATGTTTGGGTAAACACAAGCGTACTGAGACTGATGTACATCACTTTACATAATCATACAAAACACCAACCATGATCACCAACACCTTTACATTTTTTTGTTTTGCATGTAATGAGTGTAATATAAAGACAATCATTACACCCTACATCACACCATACATTACACCATACATGAAAAGAACACCAACTCAAGGCTTCATATTCATTTCCGACATCGGCCACAGATTGATTAATTTTCGAAATGTCCGAGTACTTGCTTACAATTCCCTTACAAAGATGGACATATGTTCTGTCATTTCTGTGTCACAGCAGAGAATGATCAGGACAATGAATGCCCTGTAGGACAATGAATGCTCTGTAGGGATCAGGACAATGAATGCCCTGTAGTTTTGTGGTTGGCCAGGACATTAATTTTGTCCTATTATTTTCTCCACAGATATGAAACCCTGACAACCGGGAACACCCCATTAGTTTTTATCAACAGAAATACCTCAGCATTCTCTGTCACACTATCATACACCTGTCAAAAAGAAGAAAATGTGAAAAGTATTCTGTCTTTTGAAGATAAAATTACAGCATGTGCTCTATCGCTGCCTGTATATATATTGTACCTTCCACACATTACTGTTTGAGGTGTGTGAGAAATGCTTGTTTTATACATAGATGCAAGGGTATACCTTTCTCCTGGCTAGCACATTCATTGGCAGGCCAAATGTACAGTATCAGCACATAAATTTTGGCATCTTAGCTCCTGCTAGCTCACATGTGTAGATCATAACTATTTCAACAGACCAGTTTGTGTTGCATCTTATGACACTGTTCTTGCCTGCATTACCAGAATCAGTTCATTCCATATGGGCTTGTTCTATGCAAACACTGTGCTCCATGAAAAACATTTGCCCATACTGCTCTGTACTCTTTCAAACAAATCTTTCAGCTGAGTTACCAAAAGTACTGCAGACACACCTTTGGGTGCCACCAAGCTGACTTTAGAAGAAATGAGAATTTAAAGCAGCTGACAATAAAGATGAAATATAAAATTCAGCACGTACCTGGTTGAGGTGCATTTGGGTTCGGAGGATAAGCAGCATTGGGAGGAGGCGGATATGGAGGTGGGGGCTCTTGCTGGACAGACATATTTTCTCGTTGCTGATAAAAAAAGGAACTGAAATGAAGAGAGGAATGAATACATATTTCACTCTCGTGTACCAATGATGCTAGCTTCCAAAACCAAACAGCCTGTCACTTTATGCATTAGTTGATCATTTTCATGCTATTTTGTTTTTGTTTTGTTTTGAGGTCAATACCTTATACAAAAGATAGGCACCAGGGCCCATATGTAAAACTCCCATGGCTGCGGACCTAACCCACACTAGGACAAAAGAAACCCCAAAACAAAATTAAATTTTAAAAAAGCGAAGAAAGAAAGACAAAACTCCTTCTATAACTTCATAGACACCTTGCTGGAATGGACCCGCTTCCTGATTTAAAACAAAAAACAACAGAAATTTTAACCCTAGAGCTAGTAAACTCCCTAACCCCGACTTTTACATGCGGGCCCAGAGCTGAAGAATCATACGTCCTTATTTTTTTTTTCCTGTTTTAAAGTCCAGACACTGATACATTCTGGTTACTACATGCACCATGTACTGGAAAGGCTTGTCTAACAAGATGAACAAAGTTGCTGCATGCCATTTGGCTACTCAAGACAGCATATATTTATTTGCCATCAATAACGAGCTGCCTAAAGGTGCAGCTTCGGTGCCTGTGCAAAAATTCACTCAGCAAAGAAGAGTGTACGTGGCTCTAGGAATCTGCACAAGTTTTACCTCAACTGCCCACCCGTTGCAAACACTCTGTGTTTACAGACTAAGTAAGCTACCTAGGCTGAGACTAATGTGTGTTTATATATATATACACCAGTGTTATATATATACCTCTTTCGCAGACTGTTCTTCAAAATCAGTTCCCCTCTCAACCCCGGCTGAGCCCTTCGTGAATCGTCACCGTCGTAACTATGGCTGTTCGCAGGTACTAAAACCTGATGGGATTGCGAAATGTTTCCATTGTATGCTGTTTGCTGCTGACGTCATGGTTTCTCTATAGGTCTTCTCTGTACACACGGTACGGTGACCTCATTTTATGTACATGTACCGCTGTCGACTGTGCCTAGCCAAAGCTTTCGCCGAGTAAACTCATTCAGTTATTAAGGCACATTCGTGTAAATGGTGCTCAAACTGGCAAAATGAAAGGCTTAAAATACTTTACTGCTCAGCCTTCCACTCTAGAAACGCTCTCTTTGCCATTTTTTTAAGTGATCTAAACTGAGCCAGTGAACAAGCCTGCCGAACGAGCGAAGTTACTCTGGCGTGGCGAACTTAAATGACCGCCTTGCCGCTTAGTGAATCTGCCTTTTGCGAAGTAGTCTCCAAAGGATGAGAACTAAGCAAGAAGTGAAATCGTACAGTGTTTTTTTTTACATCTACAGCGTCCACGTGCGAATAAGACTTTAAGAATATTTACTCACCTGAACTACCTGCAAAATTTTTAATTTTGTTTACGTTCGCAACACTTCCTGTTTACCGTAGGTGTAGAGTGATGTCCCCTGTACGCAAAAGGATCCCCGTTGGCTCACGTTTTCAACACGCGCGTGACAAGACACGCCAAATACTATTACGAGAAAGCTGTTGTCTTTAGCTCAGCCATTGAAGTTCGTAATCGGGTCGTACCATTCAGTTACATGTTTTCTGTTGCTCTTCTGCACACTCATATTTCTTTTTCTCAAGCTGATTGTTCGGGTCGTCTTACTGCTGTGGAGCGCCCACACCGGCAGATCGTAAGCTTGGCACAGTAATAAGGTTTCACAAATGTAATGGGAATCTTTTTAAATCTGGTCAAATTCAATAAGTACAGTCGAACCTGCCATGGCGGTCACCTGTATAAGCCATGCCACTGTCTAACTCGGTCACCCCAGAGGATCCCCGAGCGTTTTCCCTCTATATATGCACTGTCTAACCAGGTCACTGTCTAACGCGGTCGTGCCACCTATTTTGGCAGTCCCAAACGACCTTTCACACTGTACAAGGCAGTCACTTTGTTGTGTAGTGACCGCCTTCGGGCCCCTGCTGTGTTATCAACTGATAAGACAGACTGCCTAACTGCTTGACAATCCAGGATTAGCCACGCCGCGGTTCACTGACACGCGCCTCCCCCTCCGAGTGAATAGCCGGGGGATTTGTGGGGGCGAGGGGGTGGCTGTTAGCGGCATCCTTTTGATTGCTTTGCAATCAGTACGAGGTCTGTAGGAAGCAGTCAGCTTTGTGTTTGTAAACCGATCAACTTCCAAGGTGTACGAATACATAAAGGTGTCACCCTGTTTGTCATTTCTACTGCTTCCGATTGAGACGACGACGTGTTAATGTGCGTGCATCCGCTCTCAGCAGGAAGCTTGTTGTTGCTTTGTTGCATCGTCAGTCGATCACCTGCTGATCTGTTTGTTTGAAATCAAACGGTGTGCAATAAAAAAAAATAAAAAGGACCCCAAACACGTATTTTCAAGTGTATAGAGAGCTTTAGGCGAGCCCTGTTGTCAGCTCGTAACACGTGCACCGTTAGAGTATTCATTGGGTGACATGCTAGCTGTTGACATGCCTTCCTGGACAACCCGGCCACCTGTCTAAGGCGGTCAGTTTGGTCCAGTCCCTTGGGTGACCGCCTTACACAGGTTTGACTGTATCATGATGAAAATACTGAGCAAAGCTGGAAAGAGTTTGAGTTGTTTATTTGAGCAGTTATACATAAAGAACACTAGTAAAACAGCCAATGGAAGAGTAGCGTAGGTCTCAGACAGGATTATGAGAGGCACACGAGTATTAAATGCTAAAAATATACATGTACAGAGGCACACGAGTATTGAAATGCCAAAACATTAACAAATAATCGTAAATGTAGACCAATCTCTGACAGTTGTTAAACATGCTCAAGTTTGCATGAAACATGGTAAAAATGTTTGACAGGTCAATCAGTAACAGCCAAATGTACACACACACAAAAAAAAAACCTGACTGACCATGCAGGACTGACCATGCCATAAGTATTACAAGTCATAAGACATGATTTAATGAAAAAAGTAAAAAAAACCCAGCAGATACACCAAGCAGTTCCAAAAGCTGCATAATTTATGTACAAGCCACAGCCCCCCTCGAGCTCAAACCATTCGAAGCTATGTACATGTGCTTACAGCTAGACTGATGAAATACCTGAGGCCGATCATTAACTAGTGAGTAACTTTTGGCTTCAACGTTATTGACACTGCACTAGCCTGTAGCTGTCCGACAAGCATAATACATGTAACTGCATTAACATTGCGAACACATGCACAATTCAGGCTAGCTCACAATTTTGCACTGGAGCAGACATGAACTGGCCAGGCACGTCAGTTTGTAAAGGTGCCAGCATTTCCATCAGCACGGCTACAGTTCATTTGAAACACTGGATTATTTACCATTACATTGTACATGCATCTAAAGACCTGTTTAAAGAACATGGGATTTTCCATGGACAATGATTAGTAAAAATAATAATAATAATAATAATTATTATTATTACGATTAGTAACTGTCCTGCATTTGTGCAAGTGCGCAACTGTCCTAAATAAGGATAAAAACGCTGTTTCCTTACCCTACTTCTCAGTACAGTACAGTATATACCTACAGAGTTCTCCTGACAGTGACAACTACATGTAAGTATAGTGTTTGATGCACAGCTTCAAGGCAATATGCATTTACTAAAGTACTTAATGAGGGATAATAACAGATTTAATCAGATCAAGAAATTTTCCATTCTGATATTATGATAAAATTCACTATATCCATACCCGTGTATACACGTATACACTTCTGATTCCACAAAACTGTGATCTTCCCATGGATCTCGTGAAAGCGATATGGAGAGGGAGAAAGAGTCAAGATGAAATGCAGGAAACTATCACAGATGTTGAAGTATAAAATACAGAAAATGCAGCAGCCAAGAGTCAGATCTTGAAAATAATGCCACAACATCATTGAATATCGGCCAACAAAAGCAAAATTTCTTAAGTTCAGTGTGGTCATAGGTTTGTATTAGAGAGACAGATTGTATATGACTCAACAATGTCAACGAACACCCCACAAAAGACAAAAAAACAAAAACACAACACTTTTAGCATACAACTCTTCAAAGACCCATAGCATCAGACAAACGTTTTTAAATAATAAACCGTCTTATTACCTTGAAAAAACCCTTCTAGGAAAACCTGACCCAGATGAAGGTCTAAGTGGTAAAAAAGAAGAAAATAAATCATTTTCTTGTAAATACAAGGAAAATGATAAAAATGTTTAGCTGACAGCAAAAGGCCACAAATGCATAAATGCACGAAGGACTAGATAAAAGTTTTCTATGAAAAAAAAGGACAAAAGACACATTCCAGAGTATGCATAAAAATAAAAATAGCCAGAAAAAGGCTGTTTTTTGTGCACAAAAATGCTTGCAATATTCGGCCTAAAACTGTGTCAGCTGAAGTTTGATATCGGAATTTACCTCAACCTAATAACAGCAAACTGCCATTTACAAAATACTCAAAGTACGAAATCTTGCGTAGTCAATTACAAGATTTTGAAAGGCAGAATATATAAGAAATAAGCCCTCCTCCTTTTCTGTGAACGAGTCAGAGTACATTGTAAACTGTCATGTCTCGTTGCATAAGCATTCAAGATTTTCCAAAACAAGACCGACACAACCTAACTGTACATATACAATGGCAGTGAAATACCACAGGTTCTGCACAGGCTTAAAAAGACAAGTTAAAGTAAAAATAACGATGAAAAAAAACCCAACAAACCGCCGTCATACCTGCAAATTAACGGGCAGAAGAACTCTGGGTACCACATTTCTTACTTTTACACAAGATCACCAGTTCTCATAGGCTCAACCTGATAAGAAGGCAGAGCTGAATAAAAAATGGAACAATATATCATGAATATGAAAGACTAGTCATTTACACACTAAGAGGTATATTAAAATGAACTGACACCTACATTACAAAGGTAAAAGGACAAATGAAAGAAAACTGTTCCACTATGCCCACAGATAAGTTATAACAAAAGAAGCTCCATCAGTTTAAGCAAATCTCCCTCACAAGCTGTGACTATAATCATGGTCACTCACATGTGTGCAGTGTGTAATCAGACCACACATAGGGCCTCTTTCTCTCCAAACACAACCTCTGCGTTCCGTTTTGGCTTTTTGCACCGCGCCTGAACGTTACATGCGACTGTAGCGGGAGATGGTCTGGCGACAGTTGGGGCAGGTGTGAATCACGTCCTGACAGCCATTAACACAGAAGGGAATCAAACAGCAGCCTAGACTGCATCTGGAAGTTACCAAACAAAACAGAGCATTAATTCTACTACGTCTCTCATCCACAACCCTCTTAACTCTCAGCTGAAGAATTCCCCAGGCACAGTAAGAAAGAATTACACAGTTGTAAGAGAGAAGTTAAAGAATGTACCGGTACAAAGTCAGTTAAAAGTGTACAATTTTTGGACTAGTTAGCAAGACACGGACCTTCACCCTGACGGCTTCAAGCCATGTGCTGTTACAACCACAGCCAGAATCAATTGCCTTGTATTACTCCACTGAAAGTATTACGTGTGTTGGAAAAGAATGGCCTTTACATACTGAGCAGGCATAATAATAATAATAATTATTATTATTGTATAGGCGCTTTACCCAATTTCATGAATCGACTCAAAGCGCCTTGAACTGAACCCAACACGCATGCTCACGTGAATCACACGCATTCTCTCACACACTAGACATAAACACATTACAATTATGTGGTGCGAAGAGTCAGCTCAGCTATTTAAATTTCGGAAATTAGAATTGCATTTATTTCTCAAATTTGGTGGGCTGAACATTTCCAAAGCAGAGGGGGAGGAAGCTGGAGTACCCGGAGAGAACCCCCGACGATCGGCCCGAATGAACGGTGCCACATACGAGAAGGAAAAAAATTCTTTGCCCCAAGTGGGACTCAAACCCCTGACCTCTCGCATCTCACTAGACCACTGACTGCCCCTTCATGGGAGACTGACTCAATGATGAAAAGAACTGATGTGTGAATGTAGTTAATGAAATAATTGTAGTTAGTTTGCTATTGCCCTTGACTTACCCAACAAGACAAAGGATAACACAGATGATCCAGGAGAATGTTCCAGACTCATACTGGGTGGCAGTCACAATGTCCGCTCTGCAGTGGGGGCAAATGGTGCGCACTGGACTCTCACGGAATGTCTACCAAGTACCATTGAAGTATTTTTTCATAAGCCAAACGTGTCAAAATATCAAACAATCACACACACACACACACACACACACACACACACACACACACACACACACACTGGCTATACAGTACAAACATACTTTTCAGATTTATGTCTTCGTATGTGTTTGTGCATAAATGGGTGCATGTGCACAAGCACACGAGCATTCATTCGTCAAAGTCGAGGGTGGAAGAGACAACAGAGGGGACATAAGAATTTCCAATATATATATATAGGAAGAGAGGAAATACATAGATTCAAGAGATAACGGCCATGGTGTGCTATGGTAAAATTCAAGTATAGTACTAATGCCACAAAGTATCGTTTCTTTACCTGTACAATTGTCATGGCTGGTTGGGTGACCACCACTGTGTTGGTCGTGCTTTGCTGACCTGGGGGAGGGTATGCTCCATGCTGAGGTGGATACCCTCCCTGAGGTGCTCCATACCCTCCCTGAGGTTGACCATAGCCTCCCTGGGGTGGTGGGTAGCCTGCTTGCTGAGGAGGGTACCCACCCTGGGCTGAAGGATGTACAGGAAATGTTTCTTAGTTAACATGCACTGCAGATTGCACATCTGTATACCCGATCACACTCACAGCACTGTTGGACATAAAACTTTTAAAAGTAGTGGGAAAAGAGAACTTAAGCCAGTAATTTTATGTCCAACTGCATAATACATCTAGCCTGTAGTTCAAAAGTAGTATGCCCTGCCAGAAAGCCTACACCATTTATCCCTAAGATAAGAACTTGATGTCTGAGCTGTGCACATATTATGAATGAATTATTATGTTACACTGGAGAAAAATGGTCCTTTGCAGAAAAGGAAACGGTAATGACTGCGAAGTGGTTACAAGTTAAGCAAATAAAAGCGACATAAAAGGGACAGAAACCACTTTACTTTCACTAGTTTCAGTTTCACAAAGGACGGCACAGGTCAACGTTTCGGCTTTTGCATTCCTCAGGACACAAACAATGGGACATAACTTCAACAAACAAACAAAAGGTAACTCTGCGGCCGTACTGACATACACGGCGCTGGGAAAAAAAGAAAAGAAAAAAAAATGCTGGGCGAGAAAAGGACCAGAAAATTGGTGGAGTGGCCACTCCATCTTAAATATGACAGTAACTGGCCTGTGGCTTATGCACAGCGACGCCACAGACAGACGTGATATGGAGTCGCATATTATTCAGCGCCTGGGAAGCCAGGCCCCGGGTGATTTAAACGAAAAGCCGTAACATAACCCTCTGAACTTTTTTCACACACAGTCTGCTATTTTTTTTACTAAATTCCTTTCTGTTCTTTTCTGCCCCACTCTCTCTTTTTTTCTTTTTTCACACACAGTCCATGGTCTTCTGTCACCAAAGGATGGGTGTTGTGATATTTTTACTACTGTTTTCTGGTCCTTTTCTCGCCCAGCGTTCCCCCCCCCCTCCCCGCGCCGTGTATGTCAGTACGGCTGCAGAGTTACCTTTTGTTTGTTTGTTGAAGTTATGTCCCATTGTTTGTGTCCTGAGGAAGGCGAAAGCCGAAACGTTGACCTGTGCCATCCTTTGTGAAAGTTAAGTGGTTTCTGTCCCTTTTATGTCGCTTTTATTTGGTCCTTTGCAGGCTTCAATGCCAATAAACACACACATAATTATGTAGCCAACACTTTTTGAGTGATAATTAAGTGTTTCTGTGCCTCTATAAATGTAACAAAAATAATAATTTGTCTGGTGCCCAACCTCCTGCAGAAGCTCTGGGTGCCTTACAACAGCAAAGCAGTTACATACACACACACTCATACAATACTTTCTTACAAACATGATGATGATAATGATGATGATGATGATGATGATGATATAATATATACATGTCTGTGAGTGTTTTCCAGTTCTCACCTGGAGGGTAAGGGCCACCTTTCTGGGCATCTGAGTATGCAGGAGGTGCATCCGCCATTTTCCACAGTTATGAGAACTTATGTATTACTCTGAAACACACATTAATGCACAATTGCTGAGGGAAAAGATGTGTATATATATATAAATATAAAAGGAAACAGGATTTTATGTGCACATTTCTTCTTTTTTACAGACCACGTCAGTGTCTCTCGATCGGTATGTGCATCTCAGAGCTTCAAAGTAAACCCCCAGACTGTGCAATTATCGGTAGTTGCCAAAGAGTGTGTAACACATGAAAGGATCATCAAATAAGCTAATTAACGGCCGTTTTGAGCAAGTCTTCACATCATTTGGGATTCGGCAACCACTGTTTGAGGGTGATAAGGTTTAGGATTATACAAGTTTACCTGTGTTGAGATCAGAATGACTGAGGGTTACTGCTGCTCAGTTAGCAGAGTTCGAACCCTTGGGCTGTATGGGGCGAACTATACCAACACAGCCATGCACACTCTGTGTAGTTTGCCTGCTTAGTTAAGTGTTAGATTTAGGGTTAGGGTTGGGTCAAGGTTTACAGATGGGGTAACCTTGTGGTAATGGTACAATCACTATGTTGTTTAGACGGTCATTGTGCATTTACACGAGGTGCAAATGGCACAAGGGCGCGAACTATGCCAACAAAGTGTTAATGTTCAACTTTCTATACATGTTGCTGCATGCGCATAACTGTGGGATTGGGTTGGGTTTCTATCTTTGTGTTTGGTAAAAGACTGTAGAAAGCGGGCACATACTGTACATAAATCACCATAAACTATCTTGTTTTGCTCATTATTTATTTTATTTTTGCGAGCTTTGGTTTGCTTTATATTTCGGTGTTTAGCATTACTCTATCTCCCCCCAACCACACCCCCTCCCTTTTTTCCACGGGCACCTGCCACCGCACAAAATGTCAGTTCGATCCAAGACGCACGGCGAGAAGTTTTCCGCGTATTTTCTCGTACAAATAGGCAAACACTATTATTAAAGAAAGAATAGCTTGAAATAATCAGTAAATGAGCAAAGAAAATGTCTCCAGTCGACCGCGTACCGTTTCACTAACGATATCGCTTCCAGTGCTGTGGAAGGCGTTTAGTCGTCCAGATGTATGACAGTACCGTGCGAATAAACATGTTAATATCGGTTTATTCTGCAGATAATATCTTGCGACTTACCTCTGAATCCACTACAATCAGCACTGATTCTTTCAGCTGCAGCTATCCAGCGTTCCCGGAAGAACCTCGTTCACAATCGAAGTGCCGTGCGCAAAAATTAGCCCCTCCCGCAGCCTCCGGCTCTACTAACCGCAATACACATGTATTGCGCAAGATTCGTGGGCACAAGGTTGCAGCAAGTGAGATTCAATCGAAAGCAAGCACACTCTGTTGGATCGTTCAGTAGTGTAGGTAAAATTATATGAGAAGCAAGAGAAAGTAAGTTCAATAACAAACTGCACACTACTTACTTAGGCCCCTGGCTCCACGTGGAGCATAGGCCATCGACAACCCTTCGCCATCGCACTCTGTTCTGGGCTATTCTTGCCACTCCAGTCCAGTTGGTCCCCTGCTTATATAACTCTGCCTCAGTGTCCCGCCTCCAGCTGTTGCGAGGCCGGCCTCTCTTCCTTTTCCCCTGTGGGTTCCATGTCAGGGCTTGGCGTGTGGTGCTGGATGCTGGCTTCCTGAGGGTGTGTCCAATCCAGCCCCACTTCCTCCGCAGGATCTGCTTGGTCGCTGGTTCCTGCCCTGCTCGCTCCCACAGCTCTTCGTTCCGTATCTTCTCTGGCCATCGGATGTTGAAGATGCACCTCAGACAGGTGTTGAGAAATGTCTGGATCTTCTGCTGCATCATCTTCGTTGTCCTCCATGTTTCGCATCCGTAGAGCAGAACTGACTTCACGTTGGAGTTGAAGATGCGAAGTTTGGTTCTTATGCTGACAACTTTGGATGCCCAGATGTTCTTCAGCATGACCATTGCTGCTCTTGCCTTGCCGATTCTGGCTGTGACGTCTCGGTCTGTGCCTCCCTGTCCATCAACCACACTCCCCAGGTAGACAAAGGACTCTCAGTACCTCCCTGATGGGCTCTCCACCGACTGTGACTGGTGTGTTGGCAGTGGTGTTGATCTTCATCAGCTCGGTTTTCCTCCTGTTGATCTTGAGCCCTGTTCCGGCTGATGTGGCTTCCAGGCATGTAGGCATGATGTCCTGCATCTGGCTGTGGCTGTGAGACAGGAGCGCCAGGTCGTCCGCAAAGTCGAGGTCATCCAGCTGCGTCCAGAGTGTCCACTGTATCCCGTTTTTCCTGCCTGTTGTGGTGGTCTTCATGATCCAGTCGATGACCAGGAGGAAGAGGAATGGGGACAACAGGCATCCCTGGCGGACTCCGGTCTTCACCTCGAAGCTTTCTGACAACTGGCCGGCATGGGCAATCCTGCAGCTCATGTCTTTGTAGGTGCACTGGATCAGGGAGATGATCTTCCCGGGAACTCCATAGTGCCTTAGCAGCTTCCACAGCGCCTCTCTGTCTACACTGTCGAAGGCCTTCTCATAGTCTATGAAGTTGATGTAGAGGGGGGAGTTCCACTCCAGTGACTGCTCAACAATGATGCGTAGGCTGGCGATCTGGTCAGCGCAGGACCTGTTCCTGCGAAATCCCGCCTGCTGGTCTCGGAGCATAGGGTCGACTGCCTCCCTCATCCTCTCCAGTAGAATTCTGTTGAGAACCTTGCCTGGCACTGACAGGAGCATGATCCCTCGGTAGTTGCTGCAGTCCCTGAGGTCCCCTTTCTTTGGCAGCTTGATGACGATCCCTTCTTTCCACTGGGCTGGCACCTCTTCCTTCTCCCAGATCTTGCTGAATAGGCTGTGCAGCATGTTGACGGCTGTCTCTGTGTCTGCTTTGATGGCTTCTGCTGGTATCTCGTCCGGCCCTGCAGCTTTCCCATTTCTCAGTGTCATGATGGCTTTCCTGATCTCCGCCTTAGAGGGCTTGTCGCAGTTGATGGGTAGTTCTGTCTCAGCTGGCGGGATGTCTGGAGGTGTTTCAGGGATGGGGCGATTTAACAGTTCCCTGAAGTGTTCTGCCCATCGCTTCAGCTGTTCCTCAGTTGTTGTCAGTGGGTGCCCGTTCTTGTCCTTCACTGGTTTGTCTGTCTGCCGAAATTTGCCCGCGAGCTTCTTGGTCACCTGGTACAGGTCTTTTAGGTTCCCTTGTCCGGCTGCTTCCTCTGCTTGATTGGCCAGGTTGTCGATGTAGTCCCTCTTGTCCTTTCTGGTGCTCCTCTTCACTTCTCTGTCAGCTGCTGTGTATTCTTCCTGTGCCTTTGCCTTAGCTCTTCTTGTTCGGCTCGTGTTCAGTGCAGTTTTCTTCTTTTTCCTAACTTCCAGCTTCTGGATGGTATCAGCAGAGATCCATTCCTTGTGTTGGGTCTTTCTCTTGCCAAGGATCTCTTCGCATGTGTCGTGCCAGAGTTTCTTGCTGTGTTCCCACTGTGTCTCGATATCCATTCCACTGTCTTCTATCAGGTCTTGTAGTGGCTGGAACCTGTTGGAAAGGCTGATCCGGAATGCTGCTTGTGTCTCTGTGTTCCTGAGTAGGCCAACGTTGTACCTGGTCCGTGTGTTGTTGGCGTTGGTGTGTCTCTTAAGCCGAAGTCTCAATGTTGTTGCAAGAAGGTGGTGGTCTGATGATACATCGGCACCCCTCATCACGCGCACATCTCGCCACGATCTCCTGAACTTCCGGCTGATGCAGATGTGATCAATCTGGTTCTCCGTGACATGGTCCGGCGATCTCCATGTGGCCTTGTGGATGCGCTTGTGTGGGAAGATGCTGCCTCCTATCACTAGCTGGTTCAGGGCACAAAAGTCTGCAAAGCGCTCGCCATTTTCGTTCATCTGTCCCAGTCCGTGTGTTCCCATGGTGTTCTCATAGCCTGTGTTGTCTGATCCAATCTTGGCGTTGAAGTCTCCCATCAGTATGGTCATGTCCTTAGCTCCTCCTCTATCTATCACTGTCTGCAGTTGTTGGTAGAAATCATCTTTTTTCTCCTCTTCCGCATCATTGGTGGGAGCGTTGCACTGGATGATGTTTAGCTTGATGTCTTTCTTCTTGGTGATGAATTTGGCTGTGATGATGCGGGAGTTGACAGGTTCCCAGCCGATGAGTGCCCGCTGTGCCTCCGGTGCCAGCATCAGGGCCACGCCCTCAGTGTGGGGGGCTCCATCCTCTGTGTGTCCCGAGTACAGCAATTGCTCTCCCGATGAAAATCTCAGCTGTCCTGTCTGTAGCCACCTTGTCTCACCCAGTCCCAGTACTCCTATCCTGTAGTTCTTCATCTCTCTTGCTACTTGTATGGTCCTTCCTACTTCATACATTGTCCTGATGTTCCATGTGGCTACTCTCGTCGTTGTCCTGGGTGTTAGAAGGGGGGTCGGCCTTGCAGCTTCCTTTCGGCTTTCACTGCAATGCGTCATAGGTCTCCGGGATGGAGACCCTTCCTCGCCCAGGTGAATGTTTTGGTTTGTTGCTGTCGATGCTTCTGTAACTTTTATGTTTTTTTACAGGTAGGTCTGTTAACCCTACGCAAACCCGTTTAGCCTCTTGGAGAGGTGGTCCACATTCGTCTGACCTCTACCCTTCGACCTGTCCAGCTTGGGTGACCCTGCCAGGAGCACGTGCTCCCGCTGGCGAAGCTCTCTGGGTCATTGAGGTACACAAGCCACTACCCCACGACAAGGGTTGGACCATGTAGGGAAACTGCACACACGGGGTGTATAACATAGAAGTAGGCCTGCATACATATAGAAAGCCCTTTCTTTTAGTTAGAACTAAGGCTAGGGTCAAGTTAAAAGTGAAGACTGAAGGGATGCTGTCACCAATATGATGGTTGGTGAAAGAGATAATTAAATCTATGGCAATAAATTAAGCCCTTGAATCTTACCTGCTCATCAGCTGACACATCCTAGTGTCCGGCATAATTATATGATTATATGAAACACTCATCCGTTTCCTTATCTGAGGAGGGGAGCCGGGGTGGTCGAATGGTAGAGCGTTGGACTTCTAATGCTCGGGTCGTGAGTTCGATCCCGGCTGGGGCCAAATATTGTGCTGGCTTTTTCATCGTTGCCCCGTCTTTGATATCACCCTATGTGGTGGAAAAGGACGTTAAACCCCTAAACACCCACCCTTATCTGAGGCTGAGGTACTTATGTCAGATCACATGCATATTTTACCATTTACCTGTCTCATCAATTATATCCATCAGTAGTTGTAGTGCTCATGATTTCAGAAGAGATTTTGTTGAATTTAATGTTTGCAACAGGCAGTTGGACTAAATAATGTTTGCACTGGTTCAATATGCAGCACACCAGAAAGAGAGATACGGAGAGTGAGAGAGTGAGTATTTTAAGGCTTAGCGCCACGTCAGCGACAAAGACTGATTCGCAGCAGGAGAGAGAGAGAGAGAGGTACATTTGTTTTTGTGTACTTCAAACTGCACAGACCAGAGCATCTGTCCTTTTAAACCAACACTTCACACAAATACATAGCACAATCTCCTTGTCAAAACTGTTTAATTCTACAATAGGAAACAACTTAGCACAATGCACAAATTATTGTCTTCCTTGGAAGCAGAACATCTTTACACCACACAAATACAGATGTGACCATTTTCCAAAGTGTTGCAAACACTGACAGTCAGGTGTGTCTGTACAATCATAAGCTGAACAAATGTAATCCAATGATAAAGTACTTTCCTTGTTGCTCACCCTGTGCTCTGTAAAGAGCTGATTAAAATGAAAAACAAAAACAAAAAAACGTTACAAGAGAATTATGCCCAGACAGATATCTAAAAAACACAACAAAAACCATCCCTGTATGAAAGTCAGCTACAGTGTAGCACCCAATGAACAATTCCAGAAACAAAATCTGTCAGGTATACCCAGAAAACAGGTCACAAGTGGATATCAGAAACAGATTTAATAGCAGTCTGGGTCAATTTACTACACATAAACAAAGTGAGGGAGGAAGTCATGTACTGAGAAAGCAAAGGCCAACAAAGAGTCACTCCTCAACATCAGTGACTGACCATCATATTAACTCTTTGACATCGCGAGCTTGGCCAGTGACCTACTTCCCTGCTGACGCACATGCAGCTGCCGGCCGTTTAGGGCGACGCGAATCGGTTCGCGGCTCGGTGCCTACGGCTGTTGAGAGTAACGCAATCCGGCTCGCGTCCCGATGCGTAAAGGTTAAAAAATTCAGTACACCACATGTCTAACTAATATCACTAGTGTGTAAATGACTGTAAAGTAGAGTGGTAAAAAAAATAAAACTCTGTGCAAAGAAAGACTGCAATACTGAATTACAGTGTCAGCAGCACATGAGCGAGTTTATATTATATGAATATCGGTGGGTACAAGAATGGAAAGAAGTTCATCAACGCCACATTGTAAACATCCTGGGAAGATTTCTTCATTCCTATTTCCCTCTACTCCAATCCTCAACAACCATTCTCACAGTTTGAAAAAGAACATTCAATATCATTCAGCTCTTTTGGACTCCACAACTGTGGGAGAAAGTTTTGATAATATCTGAAAAAGTGGTTGATTGCTGTAAGGGGTCATGATAAGCAGTAGGAACCCTACCATGCCTATACTGCATACCAGTTTTGCATGTGTATGAGGTATTCACAGTAAGGCACACAACTTTCAGCAACATACCGTGTGAAGTGAAAAAGGAAAAAAAAAAAAAAAAAAGGGGGGGGGGGGGGGACACAAAACAATGCTAGTAAAATGCATCCCTGTAAGAGCAAAACTGTTTTAAAAAGTTGTGAGTGAAGTACAGTTTGCACACTTGGAACCATTTCAACACCCAAAAAATATTGATGTCAAACTGAACTGCCAGTCATTGTGATCTCTATAATATATGCGAGTGCACTGAAGAAAACGAAGCTGGTAATAACTGCATATGCTAACATCAATAAATGTTGCCAATATGAATTCTGAGTAACATATGTTAACCCTGTGATATATGACTATTCACTAACAGTTGCAGCACTGTCAATACAGGAACAGTGAAACCCCTAGTTAAAAAATACATCGGAGTTGTGTGAAGGACCAAAAATAAACAAATAAGTTTAAAACACTGGGCTGCGTAAACAGTAGTCGATGAAGACTTCATGTCACTAAAGAACACAAGGATCTCTATAACTGAAATAAACAAAAAATGGTTCTTTTGAGCAAATGGACAGAAAATTTCATTAACGCCTTAAAATGAATTGTTCAACACCTACTTAAGCGCTTAGCATAACTTAAAATCAGCAACCCCTAGTTATGCTGAAAAAAAAAAAAAAATAGAAAAGTAACTTCTTGTTGGTGGCATAAAGTAATTCTAACAAGCCCTGGTATGCATATGAATGCATATTTTTACTATATATGAATGTAAAATGTTTGGAAAACCATCACAAGACATACAAGACTGCCCATGGACAAAATACCTTTCATACCTGAAGGCAAACATGAAAGAAACTGAAACAAACTCTCTGAACACTCCACCAGAACAAAGACATCATAAAGTTTCAACTTAAGTGTACAATTCACCAACATCTTACTTCAAAGCCCCACGGCTTAATAATAATAATAATGAGTATTGAATAGGCGCTTTACCCAATTTCATGAATCGGCTCAAAGCGCCGCGAACTGAACCCAACACGCACGCTCACGTGAATCACACGCATTCTCTCACACACTGGACATAAACACATTACAATCACGTGGTGCGAAGGGTCAGCTCAGCTATTGAAATTTCGGAATTAAGAATTGCATTTATTTTTCAAATTTGGTGGGCTGAACATTTCCAAAGCAGAGGGGGAGGAAGCCGGAGTACCCGGAGAAAACCCCCGACGATCGGCCCGAATGAACGGTGCCACATACGAGAAGGAAAAATTCTTTGCCCCGAGTGGGACTCGAACCCCCCACCTCTCGCATTGGTGACAAGTCTCATAACCACTAGACCACCGACCGCCCACTTACACATTTTCACCCCAAGACTGCACACAAAATGAAAGTACATTTTCCTGCTTATGTAATACAAGACGACATTTATTAGACCCCCCACACCCCCACATATTCCAAGGTTCCAACTTAAGCTGGTGAGAAATGTCCATTTTGAATAGAAAGCAGTACATTTTCAGGTATATGTACATGTAGTTTGTTGATACAAGACAATTTTGGAATGATTCCTCTTCTCATTTTTGATCTGTAGCCATTAGATTGATTGACTGACAGAATAACTGATTGACTTAAGTCTGAACACTGTATATTAACTGTCCAAATCACAGATTAATTTTTACAGTAGCTCAAAACAGAAACCGCAGCCCAAAACACAAGCCACTGGTGGTAACATGCTCACAAGGATTGTAGGCAAAGGAAATTCAAATATGTACAAGAATGTGATGCAGATATGTGCAACATCCTGTTAGAAAAGGAAAACAACAGGAAGTGTATGAAATGAAAGACACATTTCGATTATTCCTCCACCAAAACAGACATGTGCGCCTATTGGTTTCACAACACATGTACTTAATATACATACATGTACACACTACGCCATGCAGGACTGCAGTCAGTCAGGAGAAAAGTTTATAGAGTCAACGAGAGAAGTAGTTGTCAGAGAGGGAGAGTAAGGACAGGACAGAAAACATGCATGAGTATACATGGTACAGAGTTATTGTAGCGATAAATGCTGAGATATAATAGTAGCAAAACAGATCCTTCAACAAGAAAAACGTTTTCCTGGAGTATACATCCTAATCAACGAGAAAAACATTTTGCAGGAGTATCTTAAATGGGACATACCCTAGCAACTTTAAAAAATAAGCTTTCAGGTAAGAATAAAACAACGAAGTATGAGAGAATAAGACAGAATAAGCATAACAAATCTGAGGACATGGAGTGGCAGTACAGCAGTGGTGTCCCTATGGGAATGCAAAGCCACTCACCAAATCTTTCAATGATTTAGCCTAGGTTAATAGATGCCCTTCACAACTGTCATAAAAAAAAGTTTTAAAAAATAACAGAGTCAAAGGAATGTCAACAGATAAGTGGGTCAGTTCAGTGTGGAGAATATATAGCAGCGCCACTGTGTCTTGAGTCGCTCTTCTCCCATCTACATTCGTCCGTAGCGGGAAATGATCTGGCGACAGTTGGGACATGTGTGGATGACATCCTGGCATCCATCCATACAGAATGGAATGAGACAGCACCCAAGGTTGCACCTGAAATCAACAAAACAGGTGTCAAAGTAACAAGCTTCAGTTACTGACTGTGACAGCACTAAATGACAGAATGTAGTGCTCAGGCATTATGTCATATCAATAAAATTATGTCAACACACACTATTAATTATAACTCCTGTCTTCCTTGAATGTGAGAGGATAGCTACTTTGTCATAATAATTTGATTAAGATTCCATGAGCACCAAAGCCCCTTTCAACTTCAAGCGTGAAGGACGTGAGATTTGTCATTTGCTGACATTTTAAATAATAAATTAAATGCCCTCTCTCCTCCTACTCCCTCCACCCACACAAGTTGGACACTGTAAAGATATACCCATACAATTCAGAGAAAACCACCTCTGCTGACTTTGTTACTGGTTGATAAAACAGGGGTGTGTGTGTGTGGGGGGGGGGGGGGGGGGGTGTTGGCGGGGTGAATGATGCAGGCTTGGCCAGACATGAAACTCACCCAACCAAGCAAAGTATGACACAGATCAGCCAGGAGAATGTTCCTGCCTCATAGTAGGTGGCAGTGAAAATATCTGCACGGCAGTGAGGGCATTGGGTACGCACTGGTGCCTCTCCAAACGTCTGCGAACGGAAGAGAATACTAGTAGTACATGGATTACTTCTTTGAAAGCAGTACCGCTGTCACAATCCCATTTAATTCATGGAGGAAGCCTTGCCTACCACAAAATAAACGCTCATAAGTGTAAAGAAGTTAAAACTACTTTAAGAACATACTATTACAGTGTTCAAATACAGCTTACCACAGCTACGCCTGAAACTTAGGGTCTTTAACAGTATTAAGTGTTATACTAAAAGTGAAATGCAGCACTGTGAGTGTGACTGTGTGAGTATAACAGAGCTCTATTAAAGTATGGTGATAAACGGTGCGCAGAATGCAAAGCCTCAAGGCACACAGACATTCTGTAAACAAAAACTGAATACTTTTCACTGCTGCAATCACTGCTTGCTTTTTTTTCTTCTTCTCAAAATCTGAATGTTCCCTGTGAAAGCTAAACCAGCTGCTATTCCTCCTGTAATACTCAGTGTAAGTGGTGCTGTGTACAGGTTCTTGGCGCCTGGATTTTCTATTGGCAGTCTTACACCATTACTTCAAAGTTACTCTCAACTGACGAGACCATCAAGAACAGTTTTCCCCTATGCTGTGGCTGCTTCCAGAGACTGACAGAATTAAATACATGTACATCACCAGTACTAGGTGCATAATAAAACCAACATGTGCTCCTAATCTGTTCTGAATGTGAAACAACACTGCAGGTAAGAGTTTACGAAAACCATTCAAGCTCTTTACCTGTACAACAGTCATAGCTGGCTGGGTGACCACTACAGTGTTGGATGTGTTGGTCCCTGATGGTGGGTATCCACCAGGTGGCGGGTATCCACCAGCTGGATAGCCTTGTGGTGGTGGGTATCCAGCCTGGGGTGCCCCATATCCACCTGGAGGTGGGCCATATCCTGCCTGGGCTGATGTACAAATATAAATTTTATAATGTCAATTCTGAGTTTCACAATTTAATTTCTGAATTTTATCTACCACTGAAGAATCTACTTGAAAAAAGGAACAACAATAATGCCCAGTGCCACGATACACCCAAAGCATAGTCTCATTTTAACTTAAAACAGACTCAACTATCAAATTTTGTGAAATACAGCAGACAATAAACTACAATAGCAAACTGATGCAACTGAACCAGCTTGCACATTTTTTGCACACATATAATGATACATACATGTATGTCAAATACAAATTTATATGTCAGTATCTACAGAATGCTTTTTTAAAGGATGCTTTTTTGATAATTAGAATGTAGCGATCACAGATCTGCTGCAAAAGTTTCTTTGTTTGACCAACCTGATATAATATCCAATTGATAATTTAAAAACTGTAAATTACATAACTTTCTGTGAACTAAAATAATTCAACAAAAACAAACAACAAGCTGAACAACAACCAAAAAACTCAAAATAAATACTGTTTTCCCCTCACTTTCCAGCCTGCCCAAATTCCACGACTTTTCCAGTTTTCCATGACTACTACTGTACTTCTACTAGTACACTACTACATGTGGTACAGTGCTAGTACTAGTACTACAGTCCTGTACTTTTTAAGTGTTGAGAAAGCTGCCAGAGGCAGTGGAGATCACTGTTTTTCACATGTTTGACCTCTGTGCAGGAGGAAGAGGATGAAAACTAAACCCCAAAAATAAGTATAATAATAATGAGTATTATAGGCGCTTTACCCAATTTCATGAATCGACTCAAAGCGCTGCAAACTGAACCCAACACGCACGCTCACGTGCGTTCTCTCACACACTGGACAAAAACAAATTACAATCACGTGGTGCGAAGGGTCAGCTCAGCTATTTAAATTTTGGAATTTAGAAATTTGCATTTATTTTTCAAATTTGGTGGGCTAATCAGCTAATCATTTCCAAAGCAGAGGTGGAGGAAGCCGGAGTATCCGGAGAGAACCCCCGACAATCGGCCCGAATGAACGGTGCCACATACGAGGAGAAATTCTTTGCCCCGTGTGGGTCTCGAACCCCTGACCTCTTGCATTGGTGACGAGTCTCTTAACCACTACACCACCAACCGCCCCCATAAATGCTAAATAGGTTAATACCCAGCAAACAACTCACGTGGAGGGTAAGGCCCAGGTTTTCCTGATTCAGCTGCTGAATATGGGGGTGGTGCGTCTGCCATAGCTAGGTTATCACGTACCTCAGCCTGAAAACAGTGAAACAGAAACTTTATACATACATGTACATATATGTATACATGTAAATTGTAATGCACCTCATTATAGATCACTTCTATGCTACAAAATGGATTGCAAAAAACACAACCTTGTCAACGAGCATTTTTGTGAAATGTCATTAGAGTTCTTGTCAAACACATTAATTTTTTTCCCCCCCTGCATTTGATTATAAGTTAAGTGCTGCGATGACGTTTAACAAGCACAAAGACAAAATATTCCTCAAGCTGACTGTGCTGGCTATGAAATAAAGCATCAGTGTCAATAAATCATAATGTCAGTAAAGCATGATCAACTTCTTTGAGGGGGTTATGGGAAATTGTCCTGCAAAGGTTGTACAGAATTTGAGTGAAAGGCATACAAATTCCAAATTGCAAACAATAGGACAATGTGAGCCTCCCTTACGGTCACTACACTGCAGCTCAGGACTATAAAAACCCTATGGTGAGGGACTTCTCACTACTGCATCCATTACAGGTGAAACATCATTGTCCATCCTTTTTCTGTTCTGGTTTGGGCAGCAGGTGGGGTGCACCTAGTACTAGTACAATACAATTCATATTAACTATAAAGTGTATGAGGAAGCACTTCCTGGTCTGATGAAATTTAAATCACACCACACCAAAAGCTGCTTCACGCCTTCAGGCTACATTATGATGCATGGATATGTTAGCTTGGAGTTGGAGTGTGTACGTGGCAATGTCATGCAAACGGATCTCATTTTTAACCAACCCCTGCGTCAGTGCATGTCTCTAGTTTCGCTGTTTGATTAAGCCATTGACATTTTGCATGATGCATTGCATCTACGACCTCTCCCACCCTATCTCAGTATCTGCTTCACTGATATAAGGACAACTAATGTCATACAAAAGCAGCATGTCACTGACTGAACAAAATACAATTCTGCTTGATGGCTGGATGAAGTTAATACTGCTTGTGTATGTCACAACCGTAGGCAATGCATGCAAACTTACAGCTTCATACTGTTTTAATTGACCAACGTTTTGTACCCCGGGTACACAAATATACAGTTATTATCTGCAGGTGGTACGCGGTCTTCGAAGTGCATTGGCACGTGACGTGTAAGCAGTAAAATGTCGATTCACCAGGCGGAATAATAAATAACAAACCGGACACTATAGCCAGTACAGTACACGATTCCCCTACTTACTTCACACTTCGAACTAGTTGAAGAGCCATGTTTGTGGTGTGCATGGGTGGGGTATGAAAATGGCCACCGCGTTGCCGGGTGCGCTATTATTGACAAGATCTTTGAAATACTAACCTAAGACATGTGAAAAACAACTTAATCAGCACATTAAATCACCACTGTGACAAGGAAATCAAAACAAGAAAAGCGACTTACTGGTTGTTACCCTTCAGACGATCAGGGAAGTTGTTTGTGCTTCTTGGGAGAAATCCGGGATCGCGTACTTGGTCTATTTTTAGAAATTCCCGTCGCCGTCACTTGCGAGCCGTGTGCAAAATGTATGACGCTCAAAGTTGCCACATGATCAGAGACATACTAGGCTAGGAAAATTGCCGAACAAGGTAGAACAAATTTGATCCTAACTTTTTATTACAGATTTCAGTAGAACACAGGCCCCTAATGCTGTGGTGGTCTCCGTGATTTTTTTCTCCGTCCGCGTCACCGTTAAAAACGACCGTTATCTTGCCATTTTCACTATATGAGCCCTATAAGTGGGCTTTTGAGGTTGTGCACAAAGTATGCGTGTTTGCGGGTACAGAAATGCGCACAACTCCACTCTAACTACGGTCACTGTTAGACAAGACATGCATTGTTGACATACTGAAATTTTACCCCAATCAGAGTGATGCTTCCTGGAAAATTGCGGCCATCAGTTCAGTTGGCCGTTGATTCAAAGAACCCTGTAAAACGGCAGTATTTGATGCTTGTGCACTTATCAGGTCACTGCAGGTGACATGTATCGCGGAAAACATTTACGAACATTGAACAATTTAGTCAGGAAACGCTTCTTTGGTGTTGTGAAGTTCCCTTGTCACCGCATGTGCAGGTACGTATGAAATATGATATCCAAGTGAGCACGTTTTTCGGTAGCGATATTTTGGGGGTGTACTTACTAAAGTAGTTGCTGCGTTGTGAGTAGTGAACGGGTTTTCTCAAAGAGCAGTGCACACTCAAGAATAGTATCCCAGTTGTGTCATATCAAAAGTTCATTAAAATCGCTTTTGTACTTTTGTCACAAACAGCCAACGAAAGTGCAACCTGTTTAATAATGGCTGCTAGTTCAGTACTAGTACAGTGCAATGGACATTATGTAGAGCACAACCTCAAGTCTATAGTAGTATGTGGCTGAATTCATTTCAAGTGTTATGAGGTATGTTAATCACACGGCAAACATGTTTTCAAGGTCAAGGTCATTGGTTTGTCTGTTTACTCCAAAACATTTTACTTCATCGCTCAGAATAAGCATTTTGGTGCTGCTAACTTTTGTCCCCGTGGTTTGGTGAGTTTACAGCATCCTCAGAATAAAAATATGACTGCAAAATCTTCATAACTCAAGCGTGACCTTGACCTTTACTAGAGGTCACCAGAAAGGCATTCTTATCAATGCATATTAGGCAAATGTTATGCCAAAAGTTGTATTTACAAAATTTTCATCCAGTCTCTATGATCTTTACTCCCAAGGTCAAGGTCACCAAAGTTGTCCACAAGAAATCTTCTCATACAAACATCGTTTGTGCTAATTTTGTTTTGCCTGGTGCTTGTGACTGCTTGTTCTTTTGATTATTCTAACACAGCGATGAAATAAAATGTTTGGGAGTAAACAGACGAACCGATGACCTTGACCTTGTAAAGAAGTTTGCCGTGTGATTAACATACCTCATAACACTTGAAATGAATTCAGCCACTTGCTACTGTAGACTTGATGTCGTGTTCTACATACTCTCCATCACATTTTGTCAGTAATATATGCCAGTAATTTTCATTTGTAAATTTGTGAATGTCCAAAAAAAAGGCAACATAACGGCGTTTGTTCCCAAGGAAAAACACATTGAAAATAAAAGAGATTTCACAGATTTGCTTTTGTGTCTATTGTTTTTTATTTGCATTCGTGTAATTTTATTTTTCTGGAAGTTTCATATTAAGTTTGTCTAATTTCTGGATCTGTACCTCAAAACAGGAATTAATGAAAATGTCCGACATTTTCTGAGTGCGTTAGAATTTGAGGCAAAAAGGTATACTTGTAATAGTATTTTACGGATGCTGGACCATTTCTCTAAAGCATGATGTGCGTCTGCAAATGATCTGTCAAGCGTAGCAGATGCAGCAGCGTAATGTGTCAGCCCGGTCCCCATAAGTAAGAGAATTGGCGTCTATATGGTAAAAGGAAGATTTTGATAACTGAGAGCTGCTACAGGCAAATCTGTTGTCATTTCGTTGGACCACCGCAGGGTGTCTGGCCTAACATATCCAGTAGTCAAACTTGAAGTGTGTGCACAATACCTGCTGCAGCGGCGTCATTTGTAATCTTTGCTGTGTATAGTCAATTTTTGAACCCAACCACAATATGGATTCCCCTCATTACCCCTCACAGCCAAAGGGACATAGTGGATGGGCTAGTAACACGTAAGTGCCAAGCCTCTCCTCTAAAAGTTGGTCAGTAACAAAAAACGTTGTGTACACTGTGGCCGTCATATCTGGCTACTTGGTAACCTACCCCCGTAGCAGTTAATTCTCTGTTTAATTAGAAAAAGGTAATTTAAGTCACCTATTTCAAGCAGTGAAGAGTTCATCAAATTTGATGTGGGATGCACGTTTTCCTTCTCCTGGAATCACTCTACTTTTTCCAATATGTAAAACAATGACAAGTTAAAACTGGTGGCTGCTAGCAGCAAAATATAAACCTACCCCCGACGCAGCACGTAATGAAGGAAATGGAAAAAAATGGGTAAAAATAATGACCGCTGTAAAGAAGACGTGCTTGTTTAGATTCACGGATCTTTCTTCATACGACTAGTCATTGTGTTTTCCACCAAGACAAATCTATAAAAAGAAATTGCATCAAGTGTAGCAATTATGGCAGGCTCTTTTGGTAAGCACCGCTTTCAGCCCATATAGGGAACTGATAGCTTCAATTAACGGCCATCTATAAGCAATGAATCTCTCATACAAGTTCTGGAAGATAATTCTGAAACACTGAGCATGTGCCCGAATATTTGCATCATATTATACTTGTTTTCGCGGATACACCTTATCACAGCAACCAATCAAGTGTCCCTACTCCCATCATTACGCATATTCAGCCATTATTAAACAGGTTGCACTTTTGTTGGCTGTTTGTGACAAAAGTACAAAAGCGATTTCAATGAACTTTTGATATAACACAACTGGGATACTATTCTTGAGTGTGCACTGCTCTTTGAGAAAAACCGTTCACTACTCACAACGCAGCAACTACTTTAGTAAGTACACCCCCAAAATATCGCTACCGAAAAACGTGCTCACTTGGATATCATATTTCATACGTACCTGCACATGCGGTGACAAGGGAACTTCACAATGCCAAAGAAGCGTTTCCTGACTAAATTGTTCAATGATCTTAAATGTTTTCCGCGATACATGTCACCTGCAGTGACCTCATAAGTGCACAAGCATCAAATACCGCCGTTTTACAGGGTCCTTTGAATCAACGGCCAAACTGATGGCCGCAATTTTCCAGGAAGCATCACTCTGATTGGGGTAAAATTTCAGTATGTCAACAATGCATGTCTTGTCTAACAGTGACCGTATTTAGAGTGGAGTTCTGCGCATTTCTGTACCCGCAAACACGCATAATTTGTGCACACCCTCAAAAGCCCATTTATAGGGCTCATATAGTGAAAATGGCAAGATAAACGGTCGTTTTTAACGGTGACGCGGACGGAGAAAAAATTCACGGAGACCACCACAGCATTAGGGGCCTGTGCTCTACTGATTTCTGTAATAAAAAGTTAGGATCAAATTTGTTCTACCTTCCGCTATATAAAATGCCTAATTAGACTCGCCTATACTGTGAACTACCCCGACAGACTAAACTAGCCTGTTTTTGGGAGGGTCATTCGAATGTAATTTTGTGTTTGTGTAGCGAGATCATAACATTCACGTGTGACCAAAGGGAGAATAATGCTTGCTGCCAGCGAAAGATTGTACCGTGCTCAGTTAGCATCGGCGCAGTGCATTGACCCCACTGCGGTCTGCAATGACTGTGTGTATCGTCGACGGAAGATGATAAAATGCTTATGAGAAGGAAAAAAAAATTCCCGCTTTTCTGCATTCTGAAAAACCTAAGCTCGTTTTCAGTCTCAGTGCAGAAGCTCGAATAACTGATAGACAAAATTCACGGCGCGTTTCTGGAAAACTCAGCTCAGTTTTCTCAGTGCAGGAATTGAAAACCGGACTTTCTGCCGGGAAAAAAAAGTTGAACTATTTTTCGCGGCTTCAGATAACTTGAAATACAGTTTTTCCGATGCAGACTGAAAACGACTAAGTTACCATTTTGTCCTCTCTCGCCAGCTGAATCAGTCGGCCCGGTAAGAGATGACGAAATGGTACTTTCTGCTGAAAAACTTGTAGTTCAAGTTTCTGCAGAAAAATTTAGTCTTGTTTTTCAGCACAAAAACAGACTGAAGCACTGTTTTTTCCCTCTGCAGATAAACGGAAATGTCAAAACTCCAGTTTTTTTCTGCAGAAACATGAAAAATTCTTCTTTTTTTCTGCAGAAAAACTGACCTACAGCTGATCTTTTTTTTTTTCTTTTTTCAAGTCTCTGCAGAACTAGAGAGGCAAAAGCCTCTATGACTCACTTGTGATATGGGTCAAGGTCATTGAAAAGAATATATGAGTTTGTAAAGCTCTATCATCAAGCCAAGTAAGCTGGCTCTGGTAGTCTTAGTTCCTGGCAATAACTTGAATCCCCAAAAGGTTAAGATCTTTCAAATGAAATCTGTTGGTAAAGATATCATCAATGGCTTTCATTATGCCAAGTTTGATGCGTCTAGTATTTAGAGTAGTTCCTGAGAAAACGGTAATGTTAAAATTCACAACAAACAGCTTTAATGGCCTTGACCTTGAGTCAAGGCCATTCAAAACGGTGTGTTTGCATAGGTCCCAATGCTCTTTATCATCATGCATCATTTGGTGCCTCTCTGTTTGTTTCGGAGAAAACGCCAATGTTAAAGTCAGTCTCCCCAAAATAGCTTATATGGCCTTGACCTTTACTCAAAGTCATTGAATATAGGTTTGTCAGTAAAGGTGTTAGGTACCAATATCCATCATCACGCAAAGTTTGATGCCTCTGGTATTTCTTGATTCTTAGAAAATGCAAATGCAAAATTTTCAGACTACCTTCAGGTAATGTCATTTAAATTGATATGTGTGCCGGCATAAGTCTTATCACTGTCTATCAGTATGCCAGGTTTGGCCCGGGGCCTCTGTCACAAGTTATTTGTTGTATCTGAGAAAATGCCAATGTTAAGGTTTCCCAAAATAGCTTGTATGGCCTTGACCTTGACCCAAGGTCATTGAATACAGGTATGCTGTAAAGTTCTTATCAATGTCTATCTCCTTGCAAAGTTTAAAACCTCTGGATTTTGTAGATTCTGAGAAAATGCCGATGTAACATTTCGAGACAGCTTTAGTGACCTTGACCTTGAGTCAAGGTCATTCAAAATGATGTTTTTAAAGGTCTTATGGGTGTCTATCAGCATGCCAAGTTTGGTGCCTCTGCTTTATGTAGATTCTGAGAAAATGACAATGTTAAGGTTTACTGCGGACACGCAGACACACACACACAGACAACGGAGGGTTATAACATAGACTCCCTTTGTTACACATGGGAGTCAAAAACTGCCATTTTGCCACCATTGGCCACGTGTGTGTGTGTGCCTCTGTGTGTGTGTGTGTGTGTGTGTGTGTGTGCCGTGTGTGTGTCAGTGTGTGTGTGCGCGCGCGCGCGCTTAAAGCTGTTACGTATTTTAAACTTGGACTATTTATCACTGAGTTATGTCACTTTGTAGTCAAGTAGTATTTTCTGTATACTATGTCAGGTGTCTGCACTCCCGCGTTGACTGCGGTGAATCAGTGCCCGGAGTGACTGGAACAACTTCAAGACGCACAAGTTTCCATGATGTATATGTTTTATATACTTCAAATGGCAATAAAAGTTTCTTGTGTACAAGCTGCACAAGTGAATACAAGAATCTGAAATTTATTCCGATAAACTTGGGCCGCAGCGGACAGCCTCAAACTTTCCTATAACGGCCAAGAACATTCCGACAGTTGGGGCATGTGTGGATGACATCCTGGCATCCTTCTACACAGAGCGGAAAGAGGCAGCATCCCAAGGAGCACACCCTGAAATCGACGGAAACAGTGGATAGCCATACTACTGAGCAGCTAGAAAGTCAGTCATACCAGGGACTTACATAGAAGACTTACTTCTATGTAAGTCCCTGGTCATACATAGCTGTTATATTAGTTTCAATCTGTGGCTACATTCATTTAGTCCACATTTATTGTTGATATTTCTGTTCGTTTTTTTCCCCGTTTCTCGTGTATTGGCTCTACGGTTATGTTTACCAGACTATACCCTCGAAATTCCTTCTTCAAAAGTATGGCTGGTTTTGCACCCACGACTGAGTACGGGGAGGGTTATCAATGTGTTTTCTTTTTTCTTTCTTTAAAAGTATGGGTTGTTTTGTACCCACGATGTACATGAAGGGTTATACAACGTATCTGTTGTTTATTTACTTGTTTATTTACAAACAAAATCACAGAAGTTTTCATGAGCACTTCGCAAAGTCATGAACTGAATTTCGTGGATCTAGCGTGAAAATTGATTGAGACGTTTGCCAGGGAATAAAAGTGCGTGCAATTGCATCCACAAAATGAAGGGAAAAAAAACCCCACATACACACACACACACACACACACACACACACACACACACACACACACACACACACACACACACAGTGACACACCCAAAAAACATAAAACAAACATGCAGCCCCCCCCCCCTCCCCTCCTCCAACTCTTACGCATTCTCTTACCTTGAAATCGTTCATATATGAACGATGAACTTTTTAAGTACCGAAGCTGCATGGATTTTTTTTCATGATTGTCGGCGTTAGCTATGCATCTGAACTGTACATTCATCACAAATGACGTGGAAATAATGTTTTGAAACCAAACGCTTTGTTATGGAGAGGTCACTGGGCAATGCAATGAGGATCCCGCCATTACAGCTGATGTATTTTATTTCTGACCGCTGCTTGGCTCTGTGTCCGCCTTGAAAGTATTTCCAGTTATCATTTATAAGAAGAGGTGTTTGTGTGTTTCACAAGCTGTGGAAGCCACGGTTGGTACGGGTGTCTGAAAATGGCGAAAAGCTGAAAACCCAAGAACACTTCAGAGTTCCAACAACAAAAGAAAACAAACAGAAAAGAAAAACAACCATACGAAAAATAAACAAAAATAAAATACCACCAGCAACAAAACTTTGATAAGGATTGGTTTTTGGCAAACGATTCAATTTTGTTTTCAGTGACGCCTCACCCCGTTAGGCAAAGGCACATGCACATTATCCACGCCAGATGTCCTGGCGAATAAACTATGTTTGTCACGATGTATGACTGGCAGAAAGGGCACTGGGTGGAAGCCGGTGTGTCACGGAACGTCTGCCCACAGATATGTATATCACTTTAGTTACAATACCGTGGGTGTTACTATCTCAGTCTCACAATACTTTACTGTTGTCTGCGGGCTTACCAATAGCACAAACAAAAACAATACGTTTTTATCCCCCCCCCCAAAAAAAAAAAAAAAAAAAAACCCAACAAACAAACAAACAAAAAACAAAACAAATCAAAACAAAACAACAATAACAACACAAAAAACCCCAAAAACAAACAAAGCAAAACAAAAACAACAACAAAAAAACACAACAACGAAAAACCAAAGCAAAACTAGAAGGACAAAGCCTTTATGACTCACCTGTGACCTTGACCTTTACTAGAGGTCACTCAAGAAGTCTTTCTTACCAACTATCAATGCAGACAAGGCAAATGTTCTGCATAAATTTAGATGTTTTGCAAACATTTTACACTTTCACACAATCCCTGTGACCTTGGCCCCTGAGGTCAAGGCCAACAAAATTTTACGTATGAAAGCTTTTCATTCCAACTTTATTTGTACTATCTTTGTGTTGCCTGGTGTTTGTGGTTGCTGCGAAAGTGAGAAAACATGATTTTTGGCCTTCCACATGACCATGTGACCTTGTCCCGGAGGTTGAGGTAACCTACGTTGTACACATGAAAGCGTTTCCTGCGTATTTCATTTGTGTTTAGGTTGCCTGGTGTTCGTGGTTCTTGAGAAAGAGAGAAAACAAGATTTTAAAAAATCACCATTACCCTGTGACCTTGACCTTTGAGGGAGGTCATTCGAAATGATATGTTTGGAAAGGCCGTGTCACCAACTGCCATTGTGCTATGTTTGGTGGTGTTTCAACTATTTTGCAATGCCTGAAAATGCTAGTGTAAACGTTTTGTCACACTGAGACAGACGACAGACAGACGACGGGGGATTATCACATTGACTCACTTTGTAAAACACGAAACGAAGTCAACGAAACAAAACGCTTTGCTGGACTTTCTTTACAATTGCCCGACAATGGGCAGTGGTGGCGGGATGGCGTACATAACAACGCCACGTGGCTATGCCGTCTGGAAACTTTCATCAACACCCCATTCAATCGTAATCTTTTGACATCATGCGAAAACCTCATCCAAACCAGCTTCAAAGAAACGTAGCCCCCTCTCCCATTTCACACACACACACACACACACACACACACACACACACACACACACACACACACACACACACACACACACACACACACACACAAAACACACACACACACACACACACACACACACAAACCCTTAGACCACAGTTGTTGGTAGTAATATTCCCGCCAAACTACGAATTAATAATACTTTTGGATTTCGAAAACACAAATTTCCCTCAATATCGAGTTTTAAACCCCTACAAAACCCCTGTAAAAACACATGCACGCACACTACACAGAGACGTGCACAGGCACGCGCACGCGCGCACATACACATACACGCGCGCGCTGGCGCTCGTGAACTCCCGAACCACATTCACCCACTATTCAGTGAGCACAAGGACCTGCTGTTTCCGAAAGACACAATGGATAACACATAATGAATAACCACCAAACAAGGTGCCCTAGTACCAACATTTTCTCTTACGTCGATATTAGGGTGGGTTTTTTTTTTTTTTTTTTCATTTTAATTTTAGTATGGTCGGGAAGGGCGGGGACGGTACCCAAAAAACCCAGAAAATTTGGCTGACTGCTTTAAAAGCACGGCTAGAAATGGACCTTTTTTCTCTCAGGCGGAATATATGTGAATATTACATCCTCGCTAAAACGTCGTGCCTAGGGTACTGCGTAAACCTGTGGGTCAGAGTTCACTACTGAACTGCCTTGCCTGCACCACGGTAAGCGACATAGGTGACGCTGTGACGGCTACAGGGACGGAGCCTGGTAAGTACCCCGTTGATGCGTAGCTGCAGGGTGTTACACTTCCATCTCTCTGCATGTCAAGTAGTGATGGGTAACCGGCGGGTGAGTAGCCTTGTGACGCTGGGTATCCGGCCGCTGAGTAGCCTTGTGGTGGGTACCCTAGCTGGTCTTTAAAGTGAAACGAACAAATTTAACCAAAGAACCAACCAGTGTTCCTTACTACACACATATGTGCGTTATCTACATAGAGTTCGGAATCTCACGCAGAGACTTTGAGGCTGTACTTCACTGATTGTCAAGGACTACTCTACTGGTAGAGTAGTCCTTGCTGATTGTACAAAATGACCCTCTTTGACAGAGAATTTGACAGAGATGGTCAAAGTGGCCTCAGTTTTGAAAGCTGTACGAGACGACAAAGAACAGTATGAGCCATATCTTAGGTTGTTTTTTTTGTGGTGTTCGCGACTTTTGCGAAATAAAAAAACAACAACGCCAAAACATAGGTTTACCACGGTGGATGGGGCTCGACGGCGAAAAAACAACAACAAACACAACAACAGCAACAACAACAACAACAAAAACGGCGGAAATTGCCTTGAGACGGCGAAATTCAGCCAATCGGCTAAAAAAACAAAAAAAACAACAAAAACCCTCATGCCTGTTTATATGAATTTTGTTTTAAAACAGTTGCGCATGGGAGTATTTTTGTAAACTCGAAATATTCTAGCTTTGTAAGTAGAGCGTTAAATACAACGCACTGATGTCTGGCCGCGCGAACGAGTACTGTAAAGCTCTTCCAGTCAGCTGTGCCAGCTCGGCTGTGACCGACGCCGTGCTCTTTGACGTGAGTTTCGGCTTTTGTTTGCTCAGTGCAACTGTGCATGCGTCTAAGTGTTACGATGCTAGAACCAAAACAGCCCAGAACAATTCGTGAGCCCTGATATGTCGGACTAGCAGAGTACCCGGCTTCGCTCGGGTATACATGTATACCAGTTTACTTGTTGTTACTTGTCTAGGCTCATGGCAAATTTGGTGGCAATCGGCTGACTCATTTGGACGCCAACCCCTGACACACAGACACAGACACAGACACACAGAGACGCTAGCCGCTTATTATATTTCAAACACTATTTGTGGCAAAACTAAATTCAGAATTAATTTCACCAAACTTGATAGACTCTATTTTGTTTCTTTATCCTATGTTCTCCCCCAAGTGTCCCTCTACTGAGGCTCATGGCAAATTTGGTGGCAATCGGCTGACTCGTTTGGACGCCAAGCCCTGACACACACACACACACACACACACACACACACACACACACACACACACACACACACACACACACACACACACACACACACAGAGACGCTAGCCGCTTATTATATAGAAGATGTTCCGTTAACTACATTGTGCTGAGCTGTCTGCAGTCAACAACTTACATTGTGGGTGTGCTGGTGCGCACTGGGGTGGTTCACCTGCCATGGCTTGGACGGGCATAAAATATCAGCCCTGTATCTGAAACTGAATCAGTGATTCAGTGAATGAAGAGTGACAAAACATGAAACCAACGGAAAGATATGGTGACAAGTAGTGATGTCGTCGGGTGTCGAGGTATCTGAACGCTAAGACCGATTAACGATTCGAGAATGAGCCACGAGAAAGACATTTACAGTGTTTATTCATAATTCTCACGTGATGTTACCAACGACAACGCATGGTATTCTGATATGAATTTGACCAACGAGCATGTATACATGCTCTCTGGTTTGACTTGAGAGCGTTACGTACCATCCACTGTCTGACATAGATCAGATTAACGATTCGAGAATGAGCCATGAGAAAGACATTTAAACCTACAGTGTTTGTTCATAATTCTCACATTGTGTTACCATCGACAATGTATGGTGCTCTGACTGACATGAATGTGGCCAGAGAGCACGTATACATGTATACTGACTAATTTAACCCGAGAGCTTTACGTTCCCTCCAGTGTCTGACATATACCAGATTACAAACGTTATAAACTTTTTACCTATGTAGTAGAAGACTGGCCTAGACGAAACCGATGCGATGGTGACGCGGCCACGTCAGGTTCAGTGTTCTGATACATGCAGGGCCGTGTAGTACTTAGCTGCAGACAGAATCCAGTTCATCATACCGTTGCTGAGCCGATCGGCAGCGTGTGTTTTCCTCACATTAAAAGTCAACTGACAGCAACGCTGGTAAAGAAACGTCAAAAGTGGGTTAGGAACTATTTGTTTTGTCTGGCCTGAGTCTACACAGTCGAAACGAAGATATTCAGTCACATCCCTGAACAGTATCCTTGGTCTAACGGTCAAAACTGAGCAAGTGTTCTTTTTCTTGGCTTGTCTGTTCTTTTGTCTTATCACTGACTGTAGACTGAGATCGAGGGATTTCGAAAATACTCTTTAAAAACTCTACATCAGTTTTGCAAAGCGATTCCAGTACCAAACCAACGCTAATATGCGGTTTACAGCGAGGTTTGTGTGTGTAAGGGACAAACGGGCTAGCAAAACAATGGTGAAACTCACGTTATCACTTTCACTTTTCAGAAACGGTTGAGATGCAAGTGGCATAATGGAGCAGAATGGTCCCTCGAGTGTCTGCGGCAGCTAGGCATGGCCGTACCCGTATTTACAAAATTTCCCCGCTTTCAAACTTTCCATTCTGTGGTGGAAAGGAAAGACTACTCTCATAGCATGAACAAAGAGTTGTTCCCCTGCTGCTGCTGCCTAAAAAAAAAAAAAAAAAAAAATTCACTATAAAATATAACTAAAGATCGTCTCTTCGAAGATCCTTTGCATTTGCTATGCACTCCAGCTTGACTGAGGGTGTGTGTGCGCAAAGATCAATCCAAAGTGCGATAGGTTTCGAAGGGGAGAAACTGACTTAGATATTTTGTTATTACTAAAGAAGAACAAGGCAACGAGAGCACACAGCATTTCTTAGCGAAATTTGTTATATATTCTGAATTTGTGTAACTCTTTCACCCGTAATTGAGAATTCATTACATACATACAACTGAGTTGTTTAGAAGCAGACGAAACACGAGCAGATTTCATGTCGTACCCAACACGCACTTTCAAAACGTGTATTGCTTGTCAGTTTTGCACAAGAACGACAATTTGAAGGAAATCGATTCACCGAAAGAACGTGATGATGCGCGTGTTGCGTCCCCTAGGCCTCTTTCGATTTTCAGGATTTTCGGTGTTCCTGCAATATTTTTTTCTTCGCCCCCCCCCCCCCCTCCACGAACTTGAAGGTAACAAGTAAAACTGAGAGAAAGGGTTTACAACAGACTAGATAGGTGAAAATCTTTATACACCCTTACGCTTTTGATTAGGCTGAACAATTTGTGTACATCTTTGAGGGTCCGTTAATTTGATTGGTTAGTTGGTTAGAGGGTCCCCGCTACAGACGGGGGTGGGTCCAGTGACAAGTCATATCACATAGCAACGATGCCCGCATGCAGAAGGTTTTAATTCATAGTTGTAGAGCAGGTCGGTCTATGAGCTTTGAAAACTGAGCTAACTGTATATAAGTGTATCTTAAAGATCTAAGCTCCCAGCAAAAAGCTTTCCTAAGTGTGAACAAATTTTTACAGAGTCGACCGTGCACGCACAGTCAACTCTGTCACAGTTGCAGAGTTTTCAGCGCTTCGGGGACCCTTATAAAACCAGAGCACGAGTTTGCCGTGGCATTATTTGGCTTTTGGTCGAGACACATCGCTACAGTGTCCAGCGCCGGGATGTTGAGTGCTGCACGATCTTCAGTTCTCGCTCAGTGTCAAAACGCAAACTGAGCTGTGAATCAGGCTGCCCTTGGCTTTTGTTGGGGTTTCAGGGACGCTGAAAACTCTGCAACTGTGACAGAGTTGACTGTGCTTGCACGGTCGACTCTGTAACATTTGTTCACACTTCGGAAAGCATTTTGTTGGGAGCTTAGATCTTTAAAACTAATCGTTAACGTGTGCTAGATCATAAAGTTTATTTACAGCAACTCCGTCGCGGGTGACCCACAGACCTCTTTTCTGTAACCATGAAGCTCAGTGAAAACCCTCATCAAATCCACTCCTGCTGTCTGAATAGACCGTCCTTCCATCTCAGTGCACAGACAAGTAGGCCCAGGGGGTCGTATTCGCCAAAGAGTTTTTTTTTTTTTTAAATCTATTAACCCCTGCTAGGGCATGCAGAACTGGATTCACACCTACCGTCATTAGGTAGAAGGGCCTAGGCGCCATGGGTTTGATGAGCACGTATACCATTCTCGCTTAACGGTTGGACTGAATAACGTGGATGAGAGCACATACATAATATACAGATGGACTGTAAGCAAAGATGCTGCAGGATGTTTGCTGTGTGTCACACACTGGAAGGATTTGGTCTGTTGAGTTGAGCACTGTACTGGCAGTGATTCACCCCCCCCCCCCCCATCCCCTCATCCCGCAGTCGGGATTCGAACTCACGTCAGTACGGCTCGAGCATTGAAACTGAGTCCAACGCGGCTCGGCTCCCGACTCCCCGTCTCAGTCAAAACCAGGAAACATGCATCATCCGACAGCGAAACTGACCACACAAGCAAGAGTAAGTAAGCTACACTAGGACGGCACCCAATAGTAGGCAATACCGATCATTTCAACCCGTCAGAGAATTGAAAGCGGCGAGCAAACCCTTCTCCCAGGACACTGCACTGGCAGGCCGCGGCACGGCCAAATCCTCGGCTCTGTATCGAGCGACCATCTCACCACACGGTTTGTCAGGCCTAGCGTGTGCGCTGGCTGTAGGAGCGGCGTTGATGATGGTAACGGTAGGGTCGGTGGTTGTTGCAGTTCCTGGAAGGTAGACGCCGTGGCGGGGGCCGGCGTCAGCGAGTGAAGTGTGGGAGGGGAGCGTGCATCTCAGTGCTCGTGCGACGCTGAGCTTTGAGAAGTTCTCCCTGGCCTTACCTGTTCCTCTGTGTGTGTGCGCGTGTGTGTGTGTGTGTGTGTGTTACCATTGAGCCACCTGGGCCTTACCGTCCGGACATGGTGAAGATAGTGAAGGCCTCTCATTCAAGTCGCCACATGGCCTGGGATCTAGACCCTGCTTCATTTCAGGCTGCTTTTAATTCCAAGGTATGTACTCCACGTGTCTTCACAGTTCTGTTTAGCTTCCTTCCACTGTGCCCTGAAAACTAACTCAATGAGGAGCTGAACTGTTATTCATAGCCATAGCCTGGTGACTGACGTTTAAATTTCTCTCCGTGCCGCTTATGAGTATCGAAAGGAGAAGAAAAAGGAGGAGGAGAAGAAGAGGAAAAAGAACAAAGAAAAAGAAGAAAGACGAAGAAGAAAGGCGGGGGATCCAAATAGCCGAGCGGTAGAGTGTTGGACTTTCAATACTCGGGTCGTGAGTTCAAATCCCGGTTGAGAGGCTAAATAATTGTTTGTTGGCCTTTTTGTCGTTGCCTTGTCTTTGATATCACCCATATTTGGTGGACGCTAAACCCTCAAATACACACCCACGTACCCGCCGCGGTTCACCGTCCTTCTGTTGTTGGCGACAGTTTGTTTCCGATCCGCCAGAAGCGTGCTGGATGAGAAGTGTTACTGAATAATAATAATGATGATAAATTACATTTATACTGGCAGCACATTCAGGGACGTCCCCCTGACAGCATCTTCAGTTTCCTGGGGGAGTCAAACTTATTTCATAAAATCTAGGACATTGAAAATACTACAGACTCTCCTGGGCTAACCTTCTTTATCGTGAAGCCTTTTTGATCAGTCTTGGTCTTGAATCGATAAAAGATATGTCAACTCTTCTACACCAGCTAGATTTTTAATATGTATTCACATCATGTTTTAAGTAATATCCATTTTTAATGTTTTAATTGTTTTAATGACTTGGCGGAAGAAGACTTTGCTTAGCCGCGAATTAGTCTTTATTGCTTGCGCGGCGCTAAGCCCGAAATAACCAACTGACAGCACAATTCTTGAAAATACACCAACTCATCGCGCATTCACACATCACTCACACGCACATAAAACACATTCTAAAACAGTAGGCACCACGGTTACACGAATCAGTAAAAGGCAAGTAGAAACGGATAAGTTTTAAGCTCTCATTTGAAATATGACAGAGTAGGTTGCTGTCTCACGCTAGCAGGCGGCGAGGTCCAAACTGTTGGGGTGGTAAACCGGAAACAGCGTTCGCCAAATGATATCAAATTTCTCTTAGGAAGTTTGAGAAGGTTGTGAACATCAATCACATGAATTCGTGATGGTCTACATTAGCGAGCGGTTCTTTGCTGCTACGTCATAGCTTGTGGGTGCTATGAGCCGCAGCGAAATGCGAACCGCTTTTTTTTTTTTTTTTTTTTGACTGGCTAAACATGCTTGCTCTGGTCTGTGTCTCACTTACCGTAAAGAACAATCGTAGCTTCTCCCTGAGTTTCGAGACAAAGACTCCACTGTGACTAATGCCACTAGGAAGGGCATCAGTAAATAAAAAGGAACAATAGGTCTATTATCCTCGCCAGTGCTGTTTCAGAAGACTCGGCTCAGTCTGAATTCAGTCTGATAGCTACGGCGCCTAAGGAGTGCATGCGTGCCGTATTGGATTCAGAAAGATGGCTACCTAACGAGAGTGAATGCGTGCGAAGAACCCGTTGACTGAACGTGTGACATTTTCATGAGATGGTCGTAAGTGTTAGAAGACCCACTCAGAGACTGTGTGTTAATGGTGCTTAAGACCCAGGTCTTTCTGTAAGTGGCAGATGTTTGTCGTCCTTGTCGACTCTGCCCCAGACGCCATGCTGAAACGAGAATTGAAGGGTGCACGTCAGTCTATGATTCCCGTCGTTTTCTCTTAAGTAACCCCCTTCCTATAATGGATTTTTGTCACGGGGTTAATTAACCTTTGTTTAAATTATTTCTGGAGGTGGCATATGGTAACATATGCCACCTCCATAAATAATTAAAACAAATATAATGGATTTTTGTCACGGGGTTAATTAACCTTTGTTTCAATTATTTATGGAGGTGGCATATGGTAACATTTTCTCTGTCTTTCTCTTTTCTTTTCCTTTGAAGAAAGAAAACAAAGAACTGCAACGTCTAGAGAAAATTTACGGATGTGTCTGTGCGATGTCGGTAACTGGTAAAATCGAAAAAATACCGAGCCTTATGTCGGTCTGGTTTGCTTGTGATAGAATGGTAGTCGTGCGCAGGGTGGGCAGTGACTCACTTTAGCAGTCGTGTTTCTGAAAAACCGTCATCTATAGGCATGTTTAGTAGGACTTCGTAGGGAGAATTTCGCTGAGCAGCGTAACCCGTTTACATGTAAATTAAGCTCACACGGCAGAGGCCGCTAGCGGCTAACGCGCTGCGATTAGCTAATTATACCCCTAACGTGCCTAATTTACATGTAAATGGGTTACGCTGCTCAGCGAAGTCCTCCTTACGAAGTCCAACTAAATAATTATGCCTACTGTCACGGTGAAGCGTGCGTTCCACTGACCCCAGGTCTACCTGTGATTTGATTATGATACCGATTTTTCCTGGCTTCCGGGCTGCTCATTTTTGGTTTCCCTCCGGGTCCTTCGGCTTTCCTTCCCCGCCAAACATTTGAAAAAAAAAAAGGTATTTGAATGGCTCTGCACCGTGGCGACGTGCTTCCGCCGGGGGAAGCAACCCGAGTTTCCCGAAAGGGACAACAAAAGAGTTAAAAATACGCCGAAGGTTTTAGCTACGCATGGTCATGTCCCAAAACTTCGAAGCCCATCTCGCTTTGGTGGACGACTGCTGCACAAGATAACAGCTCCTTGTGTACCTGTCGATAGTAAAGCGGGTTTCTGCCGTATTCTTGTGTCTGGCACACGTAACCGATTTGGCTGCGTAACGAGCTGTATTCACAGGAGGCTGGCATTCGATCATTCTTAAAGGGACACCCGATAACTTTTCCCGCCAAGCCCACAGATGGGTAATTGATTACGATGACAAACCGGCATGTGCGACACTAAGGCTAGTCCGAACTCACACTGCAATAGAATTCTGTGAACCGTCTTTGAGATATGAGGCAAACCGTACGTCGGTTTACTGACCTGCCATACCACTGCAGTACTGAGTGTGCTGAGTCAACACTTCCCTGCCATCATAGTGTGACACCCAATTTTCCAATAGATAAAAAAAAAAAAAATGGAGATAAGAGAACTTTAACTCTCTCTATGCCAGGGTCTCCATCGGAGCCCTCACGTTTACTGACAACGTTTGGCTGCAGAGATCTGATTTATGCGATCGCCAACGATCTGTTTTCGTTCTCAGTCAAGACACCATAAAGCGCGGAACTGATTATAGCGCTAGCAAACGGGTTTCTACTAGTCTAGGGGAAGCAACCACTTGTTATTACGCTACTGGGTAAAACTCTTAGCATAGAGAGAGTTAAAGTCTCACTGCGTTTGTCAGGCATACAGCAACGCTGTGGAAACGTTTCACCGAATGTGCTTAAAGATCTCAGCTCCCAACAAAAAGCTTTCCGAAGTGTGAAGAATTTTTTTTACAGAGTCGACCGTGCAAGCACAGTTTTCAGCGTCCCTGAAACCCCAATAAAAGCCAAGGGCAGCCTGATTTCACAGCTCACTTTACGTTTTGACACTGAGCGAGAAAGATCGTGCAGCACTCAACATCCGCTAGACACTGTAGCGATGTTCTCGCTCACTGACCAAAAGCGAAATAATGTCACGGCAAACTCATGCTCTGGTTTTATAAGGGTCCCCGAAGAGCTGAAAAGGCTCTGCAACTGATAGAGTTACCTGGATTCTGCACAGTCGAAGGAGTTAAAAAACGCAATGTTTGCGGCTTTTTGCTGAGATTGTAGACCTTTAATCCGTGCATCAAAATCAGTCACTTGGAACATAGTATAGCGCTTGAAACCATTGTGGTGACTCTGGTTGACGTGTATGTCGTGCTACGTACGTAGAAGTGTACTGAGCAAACGACGTTATTTGGTTGAGGACTGAAGACCAGCTAGACAGCGCTTTATTGGTGGCTATTTTTAGCGACTTTGTCGAGCGGCGTGTAGTACAGGCACGGAAGCGTCAGGCCAAAGAAAGTCATATTTCTCTAC